>JANHFX010001050.1:0-29557 GCA_027560015.1 Chloroceryle amazona | reverse complement strand
AATAAAGTAAAACAAAGAAAAGGTGAAGATGTGTGGCCGTCAAAAGTTTGGTTGGAGAGGGGTCGGAGATGCGGATGGAGAGGACAGGGTGGGAAGAGACCAGTTAACAACCTAGATAAGAGATGAAAATTGCCAGTGAGGCAGATCAAGTTTATTCAATGCCTGATAAGCACCTATTTGCTCTTCCCCATAATGCTCTCTCAGTATTTATAAATTATCATTTAATTATGCTGGCAAGTGGTAATTGTCAAATAAAGCTCAGATAGGCATAAGCCCTCAGGCTGCACATGACAGAAAAATATCTGTTAAAGCTGGGCTGATTCACACGCTTAGGAAATCATTTCCTTTCTTCTTTTTATCCTTGCCAACAAATTATATGAACTGGCACTTTGTGCTTTGTAGGCATTTTGAAGTCTATGCAGATTACAGGAAAGAAAAATTAGTTGTTTCAGTATCTACCGTTCCTAAATTATTCCGCTGATTTAAGACACCATGTTCTGTTTCAACAAAAGAGTGCCAAAGATCAAGGAATCTGAGCCTTCCTCTGCTTAGAATTTATGCCCAGGGTCACTTTCAATTGGGTAAATCAAGATTTGGGGAATTATTGAATACTGTGCATAATAGATTCGATACAGTGCAATAGTTAAAATATGACATTTATCCCATTAGGATAGAAACACTAAGCAATATTTTTTTAAAGTCTCATACTACTTAGATTCAATTATAGACCCATTAAACATTCTCTGATACGCACACGCTCCGATACAGGCACCCACAGATTTGAAGGATTTAATCGATTACAGCATATATATCCAACTATTGAAATATATACAAAAAAATTGATGGGAAAAAAGGTTAGGGCTAAATAACAATACATTCAGACTCTTGGGAACTTTGACCGGGAATGTGTGTCTGAACAGAAATACCAGATTTATAGCATGTTGCTAGAACATCTGCTAGCAATGGCATTGCTAACTCATTACTGCCAAAGAAACCACCAACATTCTGCTTTTTCTCCATACAGTTATTGCAAGACAGAAACTCTGAACCAGCATTAACATATTAAGTCTCTTCTCCTGCAAATGCAATATTGGATGCTACTTTACATGTATAGTTTTGTGCACGATAGCTCCCTTCGCTGTTAAAAGATTTCTGAGGCACTTGGGCTTATTGGAAGGAGCTCAAAGCAAGTCTCAGTCTCCCCTTTCTTCGAACCTAAGCATATGCATGTTTTATCTCTCTCTCTCTCTCCTAAGCATAGTTCAAGAGAATTTCTCTTGCTTTTTTTTTATGCATACGCTAGACACAATTAACTTATATTCAAATCTGAGCTATTATTAATTGATGTCATTTATGAAGCTTCTACCTATGATACTGGTATAGCCTACGTTGTCTCAAACCAGTTTGAAGTAGTCATGGAGACTTCTGAACCTTTCAGGAACAGCTTGCTTATAAAGAAGGTTAGAATTTTTCAGAAAACTCTGTTCATTTCAAGCTATCAGTAACCCCCAGTTATTACCATATACAGTCTACAGTTACCATATACTCAGAATACAGTTAGCCACAGCAATAACACTTTTGTTATGTCAAGAAACATTGAGACAAAAGAGAGAGACTGTACAGGACAGTATTCCAACTTCAGTGGAATAACTACAAATTCTTTCCTTCCGATTTACAAGTTTCATGGTTTCAGTCAATGAGCAACACTGCATTTGGACTGCTTCACATAGATACTTCCTGTTGCTTCAGAGCAGCTGCAAAAGCATTGCTCAACAGCAAACCTTTTCTCATTACTAGAATGATCTCCTGCCACTTCCCCTAGTCTCATGAAACACATCATCTTCCTCAGGCAACTCACACAGAGAATTAGTGCCCCAGGGGTTAGATAACACAGAGGTTGGCCAAGCAGTGTAATTCACAGGTTATACCAGATGTTCAGGGAGCAGACAGACAGAAAGTTATTTACTGGTGCTGTTGCAGCCAGAACAAGCTAGTGTCTTATATCCAGCATAAGCAGCAAAGTGGATAATGATTCTCATAGGAATAGCTTTTAGCCACATTGATCTACCATAAAAGCTACTATGTAGTACAACTATGTAGTCTTCAAATGCATACACTATAGTTTTGAAGCTCCGTACCAATTCCCAGAAATAGATGAAGGAAGCACTAGTCATTCTATCAAACAACATGTTTCACACATTGAAAAAGAAAAAGAGAAAACTCAAATAGGAACACTTATTCATACACAGATCCTGTATTCTGAAATCCAAGACATTAATCACTACAGGGGAGCACTGCATCTCAGTAACTGGCCTATAGGTATCAGAAATTTATGCTCAAAAAGATTGCTGTTGGACAATCTGGAAAAACTTTTGCCTTCATGGCTTTGCTCCTGATCTGAAGGATCCAGCTGGTACATTGGCTGCAAAGTCATCAGAAGATAGACCATTGCTGAATCTACCAGTATAAAGGATCTTGAATGTGAATATGATTCCATCTCCCCACACCCTCCAACACTACCAAAAATATAAATTAATTTGCTTAGCAGTGTTTATTTCAAGTTGCTTTTAAGCAAGAGACATTCTATTTTCACTACGTGGAGAACTGGATTTCACATCAAAAAGAAAAAAATCCAACTGATTTCATAACACCAGAGTACTCAACTAGGTCTAAGGAGCTATTACACATTTGATAGAGAAAGATAATGCAGAAAATTTTGGTGAACTCTAATACTTACTCTGAAGTAGGCTTTGTGCTGACAGACGTCCAAAAACTTTTTCCATCTAAATGACTTTTTTCATAGAAATCAATTCATACTAAGACTGACCTACATGAAAGACTTGCTATACCAAGAGTCTTCTCCAATCTAAATAATTCTATGATTCTAAGATTGTGAAGAACTACATACCAGACCTGGAGATAAAGAGGACCTTCTCCACACATCAACATTATTTCCATTATCCTTTCACTGATTTGGGTTTTGCAGGTCTTTCCAGATACATTTTAGAATTAGTAGACACTTCACAAGAAGGAAAGTAGGGATCAACTTATCTTTCAAAAATATACTGCTTATCTACACGTACTTTCTGACATTTTTTTTAATCACAAAGTTGAGTGGGGAAAAATGCATCATATTGCCAACCATAAATAGCAACACGGGGAACTCAGAAAGCTGCCGCTCTAAAGGATATGTGCAAATCCACAGTCTTTTTTATTAGCAAAGGGTATAATGCTGTCACTGGCACAGTTCTTACGGTTATGAGTCTTTCATCACACAATAATATTTTGTTACATTTACTTCTATAACTCTCGTCTAGAGAATGACACCATGAGGAACAGAGTCCTCAGTCTGATACTGGTCAGACACATGAACAGGCATTATAACAGACTTCCAACCTGGAGTAAAAATATCCGACAGCATACTTCTACTGGCCTAATTTAGCTTCCACTGAAAACCATCTTATCTCTGGTTACAGATAATATTGTACCTATAGTTGCTGGGAGACTTCTCTTCTGAAGTCTTCACAGGTAAGATTAAGAATGAGAATATTATGCATGGCCTAATAAAATATAATGTAATATTCAAATCTATAGGGACTAACAGAAATAGTCTGCTGATGCTTTTTCTCATCTTGCACAACAAACCTCTAGCTAACTTACAGCATTAGTGACTCCCTATATTTCAAATTGAAAAGAACATCACATGAAAATCTTGTCACAACCACAGGTTGACTTAAAATGGTCCTGTGTCTATAAAGTATGATGAGCCCTGAGAATTTTGCCACAGAATTCTGAGAATAGTTAAATATAGAAGCCGTAATTCCAAATTTATTTTTCTTTAATTTCTAGAGTCTTGCTGACTTTTCTATCAAATTTAGTAGGACTTCAGTAGCTTAACACACCCAGAAATTTATTTATAAAACTCAAGGTAATGAAGAGTCTTCCTGAAGAATCATAGTGGATTGGGAAATGTGGATTGACCCACTATAAAGTAATATCTCAATAACAGCCACACTGTCAAAGACTCCTCTGTATGAAAAAAATTAATTACATACATAAACAGCAATTTTTAGTTTAATTCTGCTCTCAGCAAACCAGCTTGAAATCACATCAAATACACCCACCATGAAAACACATCATTTGTATCCAATTTAAGATGAAGTCAGGTCTACGTACTTGGATCTGAAAACTAACAGAAATTCTGTGCAAATGCAGATATAAACTTTATAACTCAAGCTCATCTCATTACTGCACCAGTATTTACAAGATACTTCTCTTTACATCGGTCTGAGGCTAATTTCCTAGGTCATCCTAATAGAACCTTCATGGTCATGACAACAAGAGCAGGAATATGTTGGTCTGCTCCACCCCCCCCCGTAACTTTCTGGAAGGACAGGTTTGAAAATGTGAAGCAACATGCTGAAATAGCATGAAACTGCAGGAACAAAAATATCAGTTTTCCCTAAAAATTGTTCCTCTGAAAACATTCAAGGGAAAACTCTGTTTCCTATTGACATGATAGTATCTTACTCTTTAGGAGCACTTTAAGGAGAAAGATCTTACTACAAAAATACACCTCTTCATTTTAAATCCCTATTTTACATTGGGTTATTTAAAAATGTATGAAAATTTTAATTTTCATTATTAAAAACTATATATGGGGAAAGTGCTGCTAGTGATTAAACTGGAAGCATATACTGGAATATCAGTTTTACTGGAAATAGCAGATATTTTGACATACATTAGATTCAGCATCACATCAGGATGTACACTGTAATTTAATTAATTTCCTTGAAGCAATTTACTTTTTCCTTAATAATTATTTTTTTATTTTGCTTCCACACTGCTCCTGTTATGGTAATCCAAGCTCCCTCATACCTGTTCTTGGAGGGCATTCCCAGGAGGCAAGAAACAGCCTGTGCCATGACTACTAGTAGAAAACAGAGCATGCCCACGAGCTGGGCACTCGCTGCTGACAGGGCTGTGTAAGGTTACAATCTGCCTGACTGCCCAAGTATGGAAACCAGTTTGGGTTTATTTATCCTGCAAAAACTTTTAGAAACAGAGAGTTGATACCATTACATTTCTTTCAAATCTGGTTGAGTTTAGCCAGCAAGGGTCAAAGGTAGTGGGCAGAAATACGAACAAACACGTGGAGGGGCAACATCACTGCGTAACAGTAAACCAAGCTACAGTTTCCTAAGAGGTTCACATCAAGACATCTGGAATTAGCTTCTTGCTTTGTTATTTATACTGTGAAGATTACTCATTTGAATTTACAAAGCGCTGAGACACCCCGAGAAAGATGCTGTGAAAGTCCTAAACATGTTTATCAGTCTGTCCTTGTTCAAAATAGAGCATAGATAAACACAAGTCAGACAGTGAAGGCATCTGTTATGAGCACGAAGCTGGGATTCCCAGCCCCCTGTGCAGTGTTACATACTACAGTTACATCAACAGTGAGGTGACCTGGACAATCCTGACAAAAAGTCAAGCAGACTTTTTCCTCTCATGGGTCCAGGCACCATGCAGGAAAGGCAGCAGGCTGAGGGCTAAGGACATTCAGGATATTTATGGTATGCTCTTGAAACAGTAAGAAACATGCAGTGATCTAAAACTTGCCAACAGTAATAAAGCACATATTTCCCCTTCTCAAAAGCAGTCACTGTCTACTCCCACTTTCTCTGAAGGATGTTAGCAAGGATAAACTTTGCTTTAATTTTAGATCTTCTAAATTCTCACTGGTTTGTGTAGGGTGTGGCCAAGAGGAATCTACCCAAGCCTTCAAGTGCTGCTCGCATAGCTCAGCATGGCCAGCCAGCAGGACTAAACCATGATGGAAAAGCATCATATGCAAAGGTTCAAGACAGCCTTAGAGGAAGGTCCAGTCACCCCAAGAGAACACTCAAGAGATATGTGTGTGAGGTGAGGCTGTTTGGGACTGTAACTCCCTTGCCAGGTTAAAGGATGTCAGGACCTTGCATTTTAGCAAGGAAGTTCTTAGAGATTACTGCAGCTTCATAAACCGCAGGAAAAACAAAACACAACAAACCATATTTCTGATTTTTGTTATGGAAAGTATTTAAAATTAAATAAAAAAAAGTTGTTAGAACTGAGGAAACTTTTCTCTCCCCCCACCTAAGTTTCTTCCCTCCCTCTTTCCACATACTTTTCACCTAATCTAACCCTTATAAATTTTTATCTTCTCTAAAATGGTGTTAACAAGAATCTTGCAAGTATCACAAACCTAATTTATGAAAATACATAAAATATATTTAGTTAGGAAACTGTTGCAGTTTGTCAAGATTCCGTAAGGAAGAATTATTACAAATTGGAAAGTACTTGAAGGATAATATAAAACAACTTCATAATTAAAATAAAATTTAATAGCTTCTTCAGGTATTCTCTAACATTTATCTCACTATTTTCATGTTGTAATTGAAAATTATCCCTCCTCCAACTATACACTAACACCTACATGTCAAACAAAATATTAAGAATTATAATTAATTTTGAAACTGGCTTTTTTATAACCATCTTAGTATGCTAGAAAAATTACAGCACTCATTCCATGTATTTTGCTTTTAACAGTTCATTGAGAAACTCTACTTTGCTGCCAATAGAGCACCACTGAAGCAGCTGTCAAATTTTTAATGCAGCTTTTCCATTTTAAAATATACAAAACTGGGATATTTTCTCTATCACCTAATTCCTACATTATTATATAACAGGATGTCTATTAGTGTTCTTCAAATGCATTCTGTGCTGAACTCTGTCTTCAATTAAATATTTAAAGTAACTATTAAGATCATCCAGTCAGATTTCTTCCATTGTCTGGGCCATATAATTTCAGTTATTCCTGTACTGAGCCAAATAACATGTTTGTGACTAACTCATCTCTCCAGAGAGAGTGTATTTTCCTTTCTTTTCCATTAATATCCTGATTAATATATCTTCATCTTCACTCAAGTTTGGTTTTCATTGTGACATATCATTTTGCTTCAGTAAGTAAATATATAAAACGTATACCCAAAGTCAGGTTTGAAAGCCATGTAACAACTGACCTATTACAAACAATGGGTCTTCTATAGTGGATAGCTTTGCCAGGATTAGTGTGTTTCGATGAGATAATCAACTATGCATTTCGTGACCAGCTCACTCACATCCTGGCAAAATGATCTTGCTGGGAGGCAGACTGCATGCTTCACTACCAGGAAATGGACAATGACAGATAGTCTGCATTTCCATTTACACGTATCCTTAATTGTTGTCACTGAAAAAGACGTGCCAGATACTGACACAACAGATCATTCAAAATAAGTTATGTATTCATGTTAAGAGTTATTTATCTAGACTGGAAAGGAAAACAAATATTGCTCTTTCTCCCCCCCCTTCCTAATTAGCAGATTGTTTCAAATGCTTTTTGTTAGGGATTCAGCAATTTATGTTCTTTAAGCTTGTCATAAAGATAACGCTTATTATGAACTACGCTAAGAATACAGTCCTAATTCAGATTCCTTTCTTTTCTGGCTACACCATAATGAAGATGTTTGCAGGATTCATTTATTTGATTCTGTCCAGGGAACCTCATGAAAAGTATTTAAAAAATAAACACAATAAAACACCCATTCTCAAAACATCACTGGCATTTTTTTTTTTATGTGACGACCTAATAACAGTGATGTGGAGTCCTGTTAAAATTTAGTAAAAGAAAAAAAGCTGCATTAGCAGATAGGAAAATTGGAATAGTCTAGCTAACGCTATTTAAGAAAAGCTGAAAATTCTGCTATAAAACAACCTCATTAAGACAGCTTTTAAAAGGTAAACAAAAGAAACCCTCAAATCCCTAAAGGTTAGAGATAAGTAACTTAAAAACAGTTCCATAATGGACGATAGCAATTTCTAAAAATGGAGACCCTCTGAATAAAATTAATTTATAATAGAGTGACTATTATAATTATTTTTAATAAAAATAATTCTGGCATTTTATTTCCTAAGCCAAGTCCACTTGTATTGACCATACAAGGACTTCCTCTAGGAGGGAGAGGAGTTCATCTGGGTCCCTACATACCAAAGCTCTTATCCTCCATTCTGCCCCCTTCAAATTTTGAAGTGACCACGGTTTTATCAAAATCAAAAACTAACAGAAGATACTAAAGATGAAGATACTAAAGATACTAAACTAGAAAAGTCTCACCAGCCTGGAGACCATTCTAAACTGGTTGTATATGATGCCTGGAACACAACACAGAAACATGAGGTACTGCTCTGTACTAATCAAAGGCAGTAAAAAAATAAAATCTCACTGATTACAAAAAAAATGCTGTCTACTTTCAATACATATCTGCCACAGTTCTGCTTTTATACTGTTTTTCTTGGGTAAAATTGCTTTTCATGACATTTAGTGAAACAGCCTATTTCCACAATTTCTTACAGCCCAGCAGGCAGGCCTACCTCTTCAGCCTTGTTAATTATGAATCCTTTCTGCAATGCTAATAGATTATTCCACTATGAATGAACATCCAAAATTATTTAGTAACACCTAGTTTAATATGACAGTTCTGTGATTTTACATATGAAATAATTAATTTGCTTAAATTGTGTAAACATTAAAAGAGCCTTCACTTGTGGTATCAGCTCTTTTACCAGCATAATAAGCACGGTGGGAAAGTCACTCATTTCTTTGTGGTTTTGTTGTTTGTTTTTTTTTTTTCTTTTTTTTTCCTTTTTTTGACAATTCAGCCAGCATTACCTTAACTGTATCCCCACCAGGTCACTATACACAGGTACCGTGGATTTGATGGCAGATGGCAATACAAATTAATTTTGCATATATGCAATACAAACACACAGTCAGTGTCAGTCTACAGAAGGTCCCATGCCTGAACAAGTAAACTGGATTTAATCTTTAGAAAGTGAAAACAGAATGTAGGTTAATTAGGATTTGTTTTTATTCCCACTGTGCTTTTAGTCTGACTGTAGAATTCTTATTCTTTCACCACAGTAAATGACCTAACTTCAGAAATGTGGAATACCTGCTCATGCTTCTACATTTCAAAAACCCAGATTTCTTACAAAAGGATTCATACATCCAACTTTGTACGTGTACGTTCTTGTTAATGCACCAGCCAACTCCAAAACCAACAGTTTCCATAATGGACCTTATACTGACTCATCCAGTTTCTGTTTCATTGTCACAAAGCTGATCGTGGCCCATTCCAAATTATCTGGAAAACAGATAACCCTACTTTGTAAGCATTTGCTTTGTATTACATGGCAGCATGGAAGGTTTGTAACTTTAAGTAAAGTTCTTAATGCTATTACGTTATTAATTTCTCTGATATAAAAAGTACAAGCCTCAGATTGGAGACTGGTGTATTCTCATAGTTCTATAAAAGCATTTTCCTCTCCTGTCACTTAGCAATCCCATTTCAATGAAAGAAGTGGGAATTAAACCCTCTTGAATAATAAAGCCATTAACCCTTGCCTCAGTTTACCCTGTTGTAGTTGTCTTACGGTAAAATATAGATGCATTTTTACGAAAAATGTGCATTGAAGAATTCCCTGTTTCTTTTTTGTTGCCCTCCTCTAGTGTTATGGAAAAAGCTTTTGTAGAGTACTCAAACATACTCTAGGAACAGATGAAGGACTTCCTAAATTGGTCTAGACAAACTCTCCAATTAATGCAACTAGGTATTTCCCAATGTCACAAACGCTCTCAAAAAAGTTAATGACACTAAAACTCTATGCTAATTGCCTGTTACCCATTTTCTGTCTGCCTAAAGATCATTAGGACATGTTAGTAAAAGATGGAGGTCAATGGACAGATTTCCATCTACCCACCTTTCTAGAACCATTAGATCAAAAATTTGCTATACACACAACTTCACTGTAGAATAGGAAAATTCTTCTCACTGTGTCCAGTTTCCATGGCCCTCAAAACATAAACCAACAGCACTATGACACAAGTGTGCTCTTTTTGAGCACAGCCTCTTGATCCACAGAGGTAAATCAGATTGCAGGACACAATTGTTGCACGTCCCTTTTGTTAAGAGGTTGCCACAAAGGCCAATGAATGGCACGTTATTGCAGGCCTGATATTCCATTTAGCAGACAGCTGCATACTGATTGCAATATAGTTATAATATTAATATAATTACACATTCTGTATAATAGGTATTTTTGAACATATAATAATGTAATATCACAACAAAAGACACAGTCTGGAGTAAAAATCCAGAAAGTATGTACAGCTATTTCTTATTTTCCTACCCTGATTTCTTCACTGTTCTGGATACCGCCACGACATTGAGGTAAAAGGCAACACTCACCCAGGCAAAGTCACAAGAGTCCTTTATGAGGAAATAGCACACCACAACCTGAATCACAACTGGCAAACTGGATGCAATCCTCTATCAGAGCCAGACAACTCTCTACCGGCTTAAGGGCTGAAAGCACCAGAAAGGTGCAAGCCTCCAGACTCCTCAAACATGAGCATGCTATCTCTGCAACACTCTCAGGCTGACTACGTTAGAAAGAAGAGAACTTGACAGAACAAACTCTTGTGTAATTCCCCACATCATTACTGATGGACTAACCAAATAATCTAAAATAATTTCCCCATTCATTTAGCTTTGCATAAAATATCCAGCCCTTATGGCGCAATAACAATACAAATGGATAATCAGGGGTATTGATTTCATAATGATTAATGGATATTGTACAGTATCTTTTTGCACTCCACCTTTTCTTACACAGCCAAAGATTCCACTAACGTCACAGGGAGTTTCTCGAGTGAAGAATGCTGGACTAAGTAATTGTTTTTGCACTTAAGGGCATCTTGCTCCATTTGTTTTGTGCATCATAAAAGCTCATACTTGTACAGTAATTTAGCATTTCTGAATAAACAGAAATTGTGATTCATAATTCTCCATCTTCTTGTCCTCGTTTCTTTAAAAAAAAAATTGAGTCACTGTTGTTTAATCCGATAATTATGCAAACACTAAATCTTACACTGGAGGAGAAAATGTTAACACATATTGAAAAACCAAAATGCGTAGAACTATAATCTGTATGATAAAATGCATTACTCTGTTTAAAAGGATTGTTTTACAGAAGCAATTAACAATCAGCAATCATATAGTTCAGACCGGTGTTTTGATGCCATCTGTTGGAGTAAGTCTTCACATTCCCTAGAATGAAGCTATAATTTTCCGTTTATGATTTCATTAGATGCATAGAGTATAACAGCTACAAAAAGAAAGAGGATTTCACTAAGCACTTTCATTTTAGAAAGAGCTTCTCTAAACAGTTCCATTGGATATAAATCTTTTCCTAAGAGGACAGAAAGTTAGTAAATTTGCAGTCATTCCCAGGACTCAGCAACACATTGTAGTGTTCAAAGAATTATTTCAGAAGCTTTACTTCCTATCAGCAAATTTATGAAAAAAATATTTTATAAACATTACACATTTCATTTCAGGGGAGAAACTGTAGTAGAAAATACTTAGAAAAAAAAAGGTAATTTTTGCTCCTTTCTAAAAACTGTATATGTTTTTTCGTAGGGAACAGGGTGTTATGTTGTGTTGCACAAAACCACGTTTTCCCATTTTATTAATTCATTAAATACATGATTAAATCTTTTGGGGATTTTCAATACACTAGGGGGAGCTAGATCATTACATTGTACACAAACAATTAGCTGAGAGAAGGTTTAACCCTCTAAAAAGATCTTTTAAAAATAGCCTTATAAACATTTCTAGCTGATAAACACATATATTTCTGGATGTGAGCACTGAAACTGAAGACCCACAATATAACAGGGAATTTTAAGCAAATAATAAAAGCCATAGAAATAAATTAAAATTACTCTTACTTTTTTTTTATTTTATTGTTATTATTATAGAGCACATTAACACCAACCTAAAATAATTCTCCTTTCTTTCCTAGTATCACATATCATGCCAAGTCACCTCCGTAATGCTGGCCACTACACTATTAATTCAACAATAGAATAAATAAGCAACACTAAACACTAATACCTTTTTCTTTTGCATTATTATTTAGAAATTACATAGATTGTTTGGTTAAGAATAAATTCTGATTTTACATATCATGTCCCTGCACCTTTTAGTCTTCTAAAATGCACCAATTTGTAAATTTTCATCTTTAAAGACTAATCAGTTTATGATAGCAGGAAAATATCTTTCCTACAAAAAAAAAACAACCTCAATTTTGTAAATCATTATTTTAATTATTGATTTCTTCTGAGTATGATGGTGAAAATTGCCTACTGAGCTGCAACTTTCAAAGCAAAGAACAGATGAGTGCTACATGTCTGTAAAATTTTGCCCAACTGTATAATCTTCAAAAAAAAACAATAACCCAAATCACTCCAGGTCCACAGATGTCAATGGGATTCCTGGAATGAGGCAAAACTACTTATGAAGGTTTAAAGGACCCACAGGGGCAGGCGCCAGACACTGAATTTCAGATGCTGAAAAAGAATAAGGAGAATGCTCTGATACTATGCTAATCTCCTATGTCTGAAAACAATGTGTTTCAAAATAGTGTCCAAGCAATGCCAAGGATCTCTTGGCTATTTACTGCGAAAAGTCAAGTATCACACAAATACATGTGATTGAAGTTAAATGTATTATATAAAAGTGTAAATTCAATATTTGTAAGCATATATCTCTTAAAAAAAACCCAACAAACTAAAAGACAAACCAAACCAACAAAAAACTACGACCTTGAAAATATGGTATTCTTCTCATTTGTTTGGCCTTTTTCATTTGTATACTTTATTAACTTTGTTTTGTTATTTGCTTGCCATATTGTTATAAACATCCAGACTACAACGTTTTTCTGGAATATGTTTTTCAAGAATAGTGTATCTGACAGAAGTGTTTGTACCTTATTTTAAATTTAAAAAAAGAAGGCATTTTAAAACTAAAAAAACAGCGGTAAAGGTAAACAATGAGAAAAATATTTGGTTTAATAACAACAGTTTTATTTTATTTTACTATTTTATTACTACTGCATCCCCCTACTCTATTCATCACAGTACTTTTTTTTCTTCCCCACTCCCCACCCTCTCCCTCAAAAAAGAGCTGCCCTGTACATCACATCATTAGTATTTCCTGTTAAAACTCCAGTAGAAAATCCCAGACATTGTTTTTAATACCATTACTTAAAGATGCTAGAAGGGAAAAGGAAAAGGCAAAAAGGCCATGGACTGAACTCCATTCAGTCCGGTCTGGTTATCCCAGGACTGCAATGACAGAAACATTATTGGAAAGCAGAGTACAAGATACTATCTCTTGATTAGAAGCAATGTTTCAGAATGGTGTTTTCTTTATAAAACATGATTCAACTCCTACATGAATAACACGTATCTCAAACTGTGACCCTTATAATCTAATGAAAAGTAGATTTTCTCTAATCTATGTGGTCCAGGAAGAAATCTGACATAGCAGAGAGAAGTTAGCTTGGAAAATTCAAGAAATAATACAGCATTTTATTCATAAATATGAATAAACACCTATGAGAGAAAGAATCTGTAGAAGTCTTCAGACCAGGATTTCCCCATGGCCCCCATACTGTTATGATGACAGTTACAGAAATACTGGCATTAGAAACTCCTTTAAATTCATTTGAAAACTTATTAAAAAATATAATAATGCTACTATCACTTTTCCCAAACTGCACACACTCTATATCCATATAGACCAAATGGCACATAAGCATTTTACGTTCATTTCTATTCTGTCCCAGCTCCTCTACACTACAAGAAACTTTTGAGAAGTACCATGGGATATACCTGTGCACTTTACTAATTCAACAGGCTCGAAACTTTGACAGAAAATCATGTACTGACAACAAAGAAATAAAAAGGCAAATGTTATTTGAGTAGAAAGGCAAATATTTTTCTCCTGTGCTTACCCTAGTGCAAAAGGAAATGTTTCTAATTTCAAGAGATCTAGTGACTGACTGATCAAACCTATCCCTTTTCCTCACTAAGAAATGAAGATAATTTTCATGTATTAATTCACTAGCAAAAATAAGCAGCTATTCAGAATAGTAAGGACATAGAGAGCAAGCAGTAGGGACAACCAATTCAGATCTTTATCTAGGACAAAATACAGAACCAACAAAGCTGATCCTGCAGTGAAATGTTTGGTGTATTTTGTTGTTGTTGTTGTTATGCATTCATAATTCTGTGAACTGCTGCAAGTTCTAATATAATGCAAGTGTTACTACTACAAGTTTTTATTGATGGTATGTCTCATGCATTTTCTACAGCATCTGTCTGTCATTCCAAAAGTACCCTTTATCAACAGTAATTCTCGGCTATCAGTAACCTTCTCCCATGTAGTTTATAGCCTACTGACCAAGTGACTACTTGACTTCTGGGGAAGGAAGATGGATGAATTAAAAGATTAAACTTTTAAAAAAAAAATCTAATCTTGTAAATCAGGTTTAAAAAACAGACCAAAACCCCCCACAAACTAAGCCCCAAAGCACAAGTGTATAAAGCATTTCAATAAAGTTCTTGCTAAAACCATATAAAAGATAATTGTATTCATAATTCCTTAATCCCAACACTATTCGCTCATGTATTCAAAAGTGGTTCTTGATGCCTTTGCAGATTTATACAAGGATATCATGTATTGATATTTATTTAACATTTAATATTAAATCAAAGAAACATAGAATGCATTGGGTTGGAAGGGACATCTAAAGGTCCAACATCCCTGCATAAGCAAGGACATCTCTACCTAGGTCAGGCTGCTCAGAGCCTCACTGAGCCTGGCCTTGAATGTCTCCAGGGATAGGGCCTCCACCAACTCTCTGGGCAACCTATTGCAGTGATCTATCACCCTCATATTAGAGAACTTTTTCCTAATGTCTAACGTAAATCTACCCTTTTCTAGCTTAAAACCATTACTCCTTGACCTGTCACTACAAACCCTTATGAATAAACCCTCCCCTGTGTTCTTATAGGCCCCTTTCTGGAAGTACTGGATGTTCTGGAAGTACTTTCTGAAGAAAATGCTTGCAGGATTACAGCTCTACAATTTGCATTCCCATCCCACAAAAACTATTTTGAGAAAACAGTGGTGTATTATCTTACAACAACAGCCTGCACAAGAGTGAAAAATTTTTCTCCTAGTTTACAAACTTCTGCTGTGAATGCTTTGCTGTCCAGATTTTCCTCTGGATTTCTTGATTGGCAATGAGATGAATAGGAATAGGTGCTCAATAGGAAGTACATTACAAATGCCCTCTCAAAGATACAGCATGCTGCCTGCCACCATACTGTTCTTCTGGAAAAGATCCTGATAAGCATTTAATGACGACTCGTGTCAAATTAAATACACTCTACCATATGAAGCATTGCTCCAAAGCAATATCGATAGATTCTAAATCCACTTCTTTAGAAGTTCTTGTAAACAGAAGGCGGCATGGGTAATAAAAACCACACACACATGCTATACAGGAAGAAATGGAGCTGGAAAAAATACCCTGAATACTAAATGACAGTTCACTGAAATATGAAGTATAACTTAAGGCAAGCAGCAGCATTCTCTACTCTTTTCCCCAGGTTGTCCAAGAAGTGCAGAAAGCAGGGAAAGAAGATACGCTCCGTCATTAAAGCCTAGATACAGAAACATTTGCGCCTAGAAAGAAACATGCAATGACATATAAAAACCAACAAACCCAAACAACAACAACAAAAAAACCCACCCCAAAACCTGAATATAAATCTTGAGCTACCTCTAGGCTACATGGGTGGATTATAAGAAGCATGTTTACAATGTACAAATAGCAGTGCACATAATTTCGCATACACAAGAAGGAAGAAAAAGTGCATAAGCTGCTGCCACAACAGGCATCATCTATTCAATATGTTATGAGTAGATGCACATTATCTCCAAAGATAACATTTGATAAAGAAAAGACCAGGGGTTCATTTGAATTAACTGCCAGTGAAAGTCACAGGTGTTGCAAAAGGATTAGAAAAGTTTTAACTTCCTTTTATCATTTTAGTAAACTAGGAATAAACTGCTTGCTTAGAAGCCTTCACAAATTCTAACAGCATATCACACTACAGCATTCTGAAGCTTCATCGACATGACAAGTCATGTTATCATCTAAAACCATAAGAAATCACTAATTAGCAGTTGGCTTGACTACTGTGACCAAGGATAGTCTTTTCCACTGCTTAGAGCACGTGATGGATCAGGTAGAGTTAACAAGTGAGTGCATCTCCCAACTTATGTCATAAATATCTGCAGGAACACACACCTACTACTGATTCTGGCATAGGCAATACAGAAGGGAATCTGATTTCAGTTGAAAGCAAAAATCCCAATTTCACTTCCAAGACACATTAGCATCCAAATGTTCACTTTAAACTGTTTTCATCACCCTGCCCTTTACTTCCTTGACCAGACTCTCAATGCCTGTTGCAATGGGGCTGAGAGAAGGCAATGGGGTGTTATTCCTTATGTGAACTTAGTGTAGCATCACAGCCCACTGATCCAAACCCACTGCAAAGTTCATTCCTGGCCACCAAATATACCTGCCTGGCAGAGTCAGTATCAGTATGAACACACATACATATATACACACACACCTATGTGATCAAGTCTTATAACTAGCTTTAATTTATCCAAGACATCTCTTATTTATAGTATGTGAACAACTTTAAAAGGTTGGCTAGGGTGGTTTGTACTTCTGACAGTTTTCTAAAACGGACTCTGAGTCAGAAGACTAAATTCTATTGATTAGAATATTAGTGTAATTCCAACACTAAGTAGCTTCTGCAAAGTGTATCCTCTACCATTAATCATCTTAAAAATCAGTTAATGTCTAAACCAGCTAAAAATAAAATTCATTCAGTTGTCTCAATCTAGTTGCTGGCAGATCTTTATCAGCATAAACAAATTGCTCTGTGACTGCATACTAATACTCTATGTTCACAAATGAGTTAAAAATCAGAAGGACATAGACCAAGGTGCAATTTTCAGAAGTCCGTTGTCCTACCATGGGATTTTTGGTTGGATTTTTATTTTTTTTTTTTAAGACCTATCCTCTCAAGTGTAATACAGTATTACATAGGTAAATCTGGACAAGAAATTATATTTCAGACACTCAGTTTTAGTAGACTCAGTATCACTCTCCCATCAGTGCAGAGTTCACCTAAAATTATTTAAAAAGACATTTTCAAAAATTACTGAAAATAAGAAGCCAATTTTAAGAGGTGACTACCCTTGGCAAAAAGAAACTTGAAAAAAAAATCCTACATTTTAAGAACCCCTAAGATTATAAGCGCTTATATGTATTCTCTTTAAAAAATAACATGAATACACACATTCAAAGAACTCAAAATATCACCAGAAGTGAAATTCCAATCAGAGGCATGTATAATAATTTTATCTTCTGACTCTTTTTCTAGAGTATCTCAGAAATACAAGTGATCAAGTTACTACAGATTAAAAAACAAACAAACAAGCAAAACCACAAAAACCAACAGGTTAGGTACTTGTTGAACCAAAAAAACTAATAAGCTTTGTATGTTCTTAGTTTATTAATATACAAGTCAAGAAATGTAGTCTTAAAATACATATATTTTACATTTCAGGAAATGTCTGTGCCAAGCGATTTCAGATCAGTTCAGTATTTCAAGCAGTTTTAAATTCTGCTTGTTGACAAGATGACTCATCTCCACAAGGAACAGAAGAGAGCTATTTACCTTCACTTTATTTCCTACTGGCAGAAACAAAAAGTGATCTAACTTATCTTCTTTAGTCCCTTAAAACAATCAATCTTTTCCTTCAAAACTTTATGGATAGCAAGCATTCCCATTTAGCATCTAAAACAATAGAGTAAGTCAGTAAACGTAAAATGTTTCTGACTCTGCCAAGAACTAATGCAGATAAGATGCAGATTGCAATAAAAATAAAAAAATAAACCCATCTTAAGAAACTTAGTGTCCAGGCTACAGGGGACAAAAATCTTGTCCCAGTTACACAAAGCATTTGCTTACAACAGCATTTATTTAAGGGAACCAGACTTATGCCTGATGATCACTGGCCTAAGTAATGCCAGAACGTGGCACTGGAATAACATCTTTGCTTTTGGAGCACAAGAAAGTCTTCATATACTTTTCAGCTGGACTTGCAGCTCAAATATCATCTAGCTCCCTCTCACGTTTTCCAAGAAAAAACACAGACCAAACAGAAGTCTTATAACATACATTATACACATTGGTTAAAAACCTCAGTTGAGGCTTTTTTCAAAGTTTTAATTTTGATAAGAATATTTTTAAGTTTAAAGCATAAATCTGTTATTTGCCTAACATTCAGGAGGCTGAATAATGAAGGGATGTGTTCAAACACACACAGAATTCACACTGCAAGAGAGTACAACTACTCTAGTATATCAACATTTTATTCACTCTTTAAAAACATGAATATTTAAACAGAAGACATTTTTCCCCATGCAGAAGCCTAAATAGAAGCTCTTATCTGAGATAGTAAAAGCTGCTATATTTTTTTTTTCCAAGAGGTTTTAGACGGTATAGAGATAGTTACATACACAGGCATCTGAAATGAGAGGGCACCATACATACATGTAATTGGTTGCTTTTTCTTTTTCCTCGGCAGTCTGTACAAAACGTGAAAATGTGCCTGCTTCTGACTAGCCATTAAAAGGCAGTGGTTGCACCATACTGTGATTTGGGGAGCTGAAGAAAATAGCCAGAACTGACTGATATCTGATAAACAGTAACAGGAGTCAGTTTATTGCACCAATCGTTAAATAATGGTGCTGATTATAAGGCTGCTAACTGCAGATGCTGTAATTGTCTGTCATAAATCTTAGTCATTTGTGACAGGAGCACAATGAAAGAGAGCATCTGCTTGAGGGCAAATGACTTCTGATAAATATCAGCTCTGCTAAAATGTACTTGGATGTGTCTCAATATTTTGGAGAGCCATTCATGTTGCTTCCACAAATGTGAAGTTATTATTGGTTTGTATTGATTTTGCCACCTTGGGTTTTTTTTTTTTTTTTCCTTTTTAAAGAGACAGAGTGACTCAAGGTTGAGTTGAATTGAATCCCAGCTCTTTATGTGATCTACTCATTCCTCTCAAATGCATGTTTGAGTGGAAAAAAAAAATAATTGCACTTTTTCAGAAGATTGCTGTGCAGAAACACAGCCTGGAAAATTCAATGTGTAGTCAGCTTTTATTTTTTATCTTAAAGCAACTCCTTACTGAAGGAAAATAAATGATTTTAAAGCATGAGGGTTTAACATAATATTTTTAATGGATTAAAAGTAGTTGAAGTAAGAAAAAAATAAGCTAGTTCTGGAGGATAATAAAATTCAAATTTAAAAAGCTATCAGAAAATAACTTTTTTGTTTGTTTTCAGAATAATTAACAACATTGTTATTTCCTGTTCAACCTATATGATAAAAGAAAACCCACTAGGTTCTGCCATCCTGGCCCTGGCCCTTACTGAACAGTCCTTCAGTTCCTGATCTTATAAACATTTACCATTCAGTAGTCTATCGCAGTCTAGTTTCACCAGCAATGAAAGCAGTGCACACATGCTAATATTTAAATATGCTTTTCTTGGTGATATTTTCAAGACATCATCAGGATTACAGTCAAAATATTTTAAGTAGTAAAATTGAACCAGAAATTTAAAATGGGGAATTTTACTGGCAACTGTCCATTAGAATATATTTCCCTCCCAGCAATTCCTTGTTTAATTCAATTAACATTGCTTAGCCTTTTTAACAAATGAATTTGTGATTTTACTGGCAGCAGTTTCCTCACTGCACAGTCGCAAATGTTGCCCAAACAGTACAACTCACATGTTGAATATGCAAAACCTGGTAGAGTAAATCAATTAGAGCTACTCCATGAAAGTCTGACCCATGTCATTTATGAGTCAAAGCACCACGTAAGGTTACACAGTGCTTAGCATAAAGCTGGAAATTTAAGTGTAGTGAAAAAATGATATTTTCTACTTCTTAAATTACTTTAATGGAGGCTAAGACAAATATAGCATGGAACCATAGCTGATCTCCCAAACTGTCACTGGTGAGGTTCAGACTTCTGAGGTTTACAGAACAACCCCCTATCACTTGATCTAATAAAGTAGCAACAGAGGCATCACCATGTCCTGGTTTAACCCCAGCCAGCAACTAAGCACCACACAGCTGCTTGCTCGCTCCTCCTCCCTCCCAGTGGGATGGGGGAAGAGAATCAGAAATGGTAAAACTCATGGGTTGAGACGAATTTAATAAATAAATCTTAAAAAAAAATAATTGTAAAGTCTAATGATAATAATAGTAATGAAAAGGAGTAACAGAAAGAGAAAGCAATAAAACCAAGTCAGACAAGTGATGCACAGTGGAATTGCTGATCACCCCCTGATCTGCGCCCAGCATGACATTCTGTGGTGAGGAATATCCGTTTGGTTAGGTCAGGTCAGCTGTCCTGTCTGTGCTCCTTCCCAGCTTCTTACTCACCGGCTCACTGGCAGAGCACGGGAAACTGGAAAATGCTGAACTTAGGATAAGTACTACTTAGCAACAACTAAAACATCATCATGTTAGCAACATTCTTCTCACACCAAATCCCAAGCACAGCATTGTGTTAGCTGCTAGGAAGGAAATAAACTCCATCCCAGATGAAACCAGGACACAACTGCCATATGGGTTAGCAACTTCAAGCTAGCCAAAGGACATGAAGGACAGAGGACCCTAGAATCTGCAGTATATTCCCAATATCTTAGACACCTCAGTCCCAGACTATAAGAGTCCAAGCAATGGGCAGCAGTAGCAGCTCATGAAGATCTATGATAATGCTCACACTATTTGTAGCATTCAAAAGAACTAGGTCACTACCATTAGTGGAAGAAAAATCCCCGATTGGAGAGTCATGGAAGCATGTGACAGTACCAAGTGAATGAGCAATAAAATGGCAGAAGAGATTCATTGAGGGTAAAAGTTAAGATACACTTGTGAAGAACAAACCCTCTCATTTTTCTTATGGATACAGAGGTTCTAGGATGAATATTGCCATTTGGTAATAGACTGCTTTTTGAAAACACCAGCTCAATGCTCACAGTCAAAAAACAGTCAGCTAAATGTTGTGAATATTTAAGAAAGAGAGAACAAATTAGGAAGTGACATGGTGTTTCTGTATGTTGACCACAAAATGCAATTCTTCCCTTTCCTTCCTCAAAATACATAGCAGTAAAGGTATGGAGAAGGCAGCAAAGACTGTAAAAATCTGGACCAGAGTCTAGAGATGAGGAAAGTTAAAAAATGACAAAATTTAAGAACAATTTTACAACAAATACATGATAGAGCAGCACAAAAAGCCACTATAGGTTATAGAAAAACCCCATGATTGCCTCGGAATGAGACACTGTGAATTGCTGGAAGCTGAGGAAGTACCATGGTGTGAGTGCCTTGTTGCATTATTTTGGGTATCCACTGCTGATCACTGTCTAAAATAAGATACTAGCCAAAGTACCTTTGATTCATTAAGGAAATGAATAAAAATGGTTTTATATTCAGTGAGGACTTTGCTTAATGAAACAGCCAAAAGAAATCTCTCCTTCACATTAAGATTGCATGTGAACACAAAGAAAAGATGTTAAAATTTTAACAAAAATTGGTTTAATGACTTACTATATTTTGTCCTTAAGGAACATTTTAATTCTCTAATTCACCGTTTTTAGTCTCCAAAGATATATTAGACACAAATCCACCTCAGCAAAGTATGCAGACAGAAAAAAAAGCTGCTTCTTGCTTTCTTCCTCTCTCTTTTGAGTAGAAAGAAAGAAACTCCTCATTTGAGCTGCTTTATTTCCATCAGCGCTCCTACTTCCTGCAATAGACTGCTGTATCTTCCACCTCCCAGGTCCCATGGACAGGGATTTATAGATGAAAGCTATGGTGAACACTGGATAGGCAGTTAGAGAATACATTAATTTTAGTCTAATGAGGAAGCATGACCCATCCTTTCAGTTAAAAAAACCCAAACAATGACAAAAAAAACACCACAAAAACACAGAAAAACAAAGTAAACACCCAACTGGTTTTCAAATTTGAATGTACGGGGATCAGTCTATATTCAACATCTATTTTTAATAACTTAAACCCACCTTTTATTGGTGCAATATTTGTTAGACTTGTTGAAAGTATGATCTTGGTTCAAAATCTCTCTTTCAACTTCCGGCAACAAGTTTTAAAGCCTCAAAAGTATGAGATTTTTTTTTAAAAAAAAGTTGGTTTTCTCCATCACCTCCTTGGTAGAAAAGATTTGGTAAAGAGTAGAGAGATTCTGTTTTAAGTATAACAACAACAGTATTCATTTTGATCCTTTAGCATTCCCTTTTTCCTTTGCAATCAAAAAGCTCAGATTCAGGCATAAGTCAAGCACCAGGTAGCCCGTTTCCCTTCACTGGAAGTTAAAGCAAGGCAGCTTTCTTGATGTTCACTAGCTTTCAATCACCATCAGTGCCACACAGCAGCTCCATTCCAACAGCACCAAAGTCTGCAAAGGGAGGAGACCACAATTCCAGAGGCTAGAGCACTTGTTCTATAGGCCATACATGCAAATTGATGCAATATGAGAGGATTTAATCGAAGTATTTGTTTGCAATTTAGGTCATCAAATGATGGCAGTAGGAGCCAGGTTAAAAGCAAAAGGAAGCTCCTTATGGCAGACAGACTCCTTAAATATGTTAATGAAAAACATTATAAAAAAACCCACAACATTGGGGGGGGGGGAGGGGAAAGGCAGAAACCTCAAGGAAGTTTCATATACTTCTTTCCTGAACTTAAGCTTTGTTAGGAAACAATTCATTGTTTGCAACAAGACACAGGGAAAAGAGACTTTTGTGATGAACACATTCTCACATGCACCAAAACTCCTTCTGTGCACATCTCCATGTTATGATAAGTATGAGGACCTTCCCTTCCAATGGAAGATAGACAGGAACCCCTACAAGTAAGTGCATACATGGTCTGCCACTGTGGAATGGTCTACTTGAGCTTACTCTTCCATAACCTGTTTGTGTATCCACACCCTTTGATTTATCTTCCAAGAAGTGTTTGTGTTTTCAAAACCCCTATTTCTGTTCACATTTCAACTCAACTCACATCACTGTAGATAAGAATTAGCTGTAAATTCCACTATTACTGACAGATATCAGTATCTCTTATTTTTACCAACTTCCTCAGGTTTCTTTAGCTACCTTGTTTGCACCACTAGTAATCTGTGCATACAAGCATTTCTAACAAGCTTAGGTTACCCTGGTGCAGCTGCCTGGTCAGAGCGGCAGGGCACCATTAAAGCCTCTGAGAGAGGCACATCCACAGAGACAGCAGCAGGTCCTTGATCCGGTTGCTCCCTGGAACACCATCAGCTACACTGGCTCAGGAGCCTTTTCCCAGGCCTTCCATTTGTGCAGTACAACACGTCCATCAGCAACCTGACGGGCATTTTCTCAGACTGCAGTCCAAACTCGGCAGCAGAACTTGGCAGCACAAACCTTGTCCAAATACGCTCAAGAAAACTATGGCAAGTATACAGGAGCGGGATAAATCACATTGCCAAGTTAGCCCTGGGGCTACAGCAATATCTTAAACTGTAAGCTTATTTCACTTTAAAAATAAAACCTCTAACCTCTTAATCAGCTCCAATGAAAATCTTCCATAAAAATTACTGTCAATCAGCATGGGAAAATGGTATTCATTTAAACTGTTTCCAAAGAACGCTCTGAAAGCTTTCACAAAGCCCACAATGAAACCATCCAAATGACTTTTCTGTGACTGTTGAATCAGATGCTTTTATTCCCTCTCTTCCCCGGTATTTAATTACCAGCTTAGTGGATGTCTAGTAGTTTTTCCTCAGGTTTTACCCACAGTACATCACTTGTCAAAGGTACACCAAAACATTTGCAGACCTGTAGACAATTGGATTTCTTACAACTGCTTTAAAGGAAAAGGTGACTGTGGGTGCTATGCTTTAAGCTGATGTCAGAAATCTGGAGCTGGGAGGAAATATTTTTTTGTTTGTTTTTATGAGCTTTTCAGAGGAATTTGTTATTTACATGAACAGAAACTCTCCTGCCTTTGTGATAATTGCACAAAATCACCTCAAATAGCTTTCACTAATAGATGACTTCATCAAATTAATGGAATTTTTTCAGAACAATCTGCATATAAAATAATATGCTGAAGGAGTGACTTCATTTCCATTTAATTTTTTTTTTTTTTTTTACTATTAAGCTTGCATTACAACTCTTCTTCCCAGAGCCATGTATTTTCTTATCCATTCGAAACTAAGAAGTTTTAGCCTCAAAGTTTCTTTAGAATTAACATTAAGTGATGTCTGTGCAACAGCCATTCCAAAGCCTCTTCATCACTTTCAGTGGAATGCCAGCAGATCAGCAGGGTGTGCAGCCTGTATGAGGCCACATAGGCATTCTTGCCTTAAGAGTAGGAAGCCTATCCTAGGGCCACTTAACGGGTTAAAAACACTGCAATATGCATTAAGCACATGTTTCAAGTCAGCAGGGTGCCAGTCTAAGATATCCTCAAAGCCTAATTTGATAGATATTATGCCATATGCTGCTGCAAGTAGTTAGTAATAAAGAAAGTAAAAAAATTTATGGATGAGCAAAATAGGAGCTCTTATGGATGAAGTGTTTTTAAATCAGGTGTATAATTTACCTACCGTCAGACCACATGTAGAGTACATTACTCAATTGAACTTACAAGCAGATAGGAAGGCAGTTTCTTTTAATAAGCACTTCTTCAACTTATTGGCTCTACAATTACTTGCACCAATTACCAGCAGCTGCTGCCTGTTTGGTGTTTTATCTTAGACAAGGAGTTACATTAGTTTCTAATCAACAAACCATTCAAGGACTCTTTAAAAATATTTAAGTTTAATTTCCCCATTTATTTTTAATTAACTGAAATACTGGATATTTTCATTGTAGTACTTGGATTCTTCTTAGGTTCTTCTCAAAGCATAATTTATTGTTGTAACATTAAGTGTATAAAATCAAGAATATATATCATAAAATATTTGATACAGGCTTATATATGTCTTCAGTATATACAGCATCACTGTTGGTTATTAAGCATATATGGCAGTAAATATACAGTTGATACTGATTTTATCAAACAATAAGCTTGCCATAGAATGTATTACATTCCAAGACCTGTATGACTAGTTCAAGTCTTGCAACTTTATTAATTACTGTCTGCCTCATACTTAATAGGGCAGTGGATAATGTAGCAAGATAAAAATTACCAGAGAAAGCATTTTAGTATTTAAAAAAAAAACAAAAACAAAAACAAACACAAATCAAGACACTCTTTCTTATAGGAAGGATGGCTATTTTTTTCCTTTATCTATAGATTTTCAAAATTACACTTCTAGAAATTTCCAAGCAACTTAATGATACTATAAAACACCATCTTATCGTAGCATAGAAATTGGTATTTCTTTTGTAGGTTTTCTTCCCAAATATCTCAATGGGAAAAAGAGAATTAAATAAATAAATGTAAAACAGTAAATAGCAGAAATAGCTGAAAAATGAAGATGGATTGTAATGAAAGACTTAGTGTTTGAAAATAAAAGTAATAATTAAATAAAACCCAGGGTGTCTTCTAAGTTATTTCAACAGACGTATTGTCCAAACTACAGATGTTCCACCTCTGCTTTTACACTAGAAGATTCTACCAATGTAGAATAAAATAAACACTCAATGCACTTCTTGGTAGTCTGTACCTACTCCTACATATGCCAGCTTCCTCCCCCCAAAAAAACCACCAATGGCTAGGGACTGGCAAACTTATGCGGATCTGGTGCAATTTAAAAGGCTGCAGTGTACAGCTGCTGCTCTGGAGCAACAGAGAATGTTCTGGAAACAGCCCTCCTCATAGCAAATCCCTGTGAGAAGTCTTCCTTTCCATGGAGCAAACTATGTTTACTACAAAAAACCAGCTAGATAAAAATAAAAGCACAACAAAACCAACCAGACAAAACCAATCCACAAAAAAAAAAAGCAGCCTTTGCATTTAAGTTTTTATACCAATCATCAGACTTTTTGAGTTTGATTTAGGTATGAGTACAACTTTCATACTATACAGGAATAGCACATGAGGAAGCTTAAAACCAGATGCCACTGGGATAAGTACCATTAGTGTGCATTTCACATCAGAGAATCCGTCAATCAAGAGAGTTTAGAAAAAAAAAACCAACAAACCAAAATATTTCTTTACAAAAGTTAAAGAGCGCTATTTAGGAAGTTTTAGAGCATAATTTTCAGAACCAAGACTGTCTGGAGAAATTTTCAGTAACATGATGCAATTTAACATAAAAATTCTTGTGCATAGCCTTCATTAAATTCAGATACAGAAGTTTTGCAACACCAGCCATCTTCACGGCAATAGCATGATTTCAGGTCTAATACTCAGGAGAAAGAAGATGCAAATTCAGTGATGTCTCTCAAATCCATTCGTACAAAGTGCTGTAAGGCCAAACGTAGTTAAAATATTTCAGTTTCCCATTCACAGGGAGTTCGTTCTAGACATACACTGCAGCTGTTTGAGGGAAACAAAGAAAAACCTTTCTTCCTCATAATTTTCTGAAATTATGCATCAGAGCATGCAAATCCTGCACCTTCTGTACAATAATTGGATCTAAATAAAGCAGCCTAATTGTTTCATATGATTATCTCTTAAACAGAAATAATCAAGACTGCTAAAACCCCAAGAAAATTCCTTAAAAGAGACCTTGAGATCAATGTCTCATGTAAGAAAGGACTCATCTGTAACTATCAGGATACTACAACTGTCTTCAGAACAGAGTGACAGAGGTATCTTCTAGTATACTGGATCCGTACATGGACTTCAAACTGTAATCACAGAATAATTTAGGTCACAGGAAACTTTTGAAAGTCATCTCCTCTAACTCTTACACTCCCCAAAGCAAGGTCAACTTCAGACTTAGTCTTGGTGCTAAAAATGGCAACAGAAAATGGGAAAATTAGTCTGAAAATGAAATTTATTTAGAAACTTTATAGTAAGCATCACTTAAAAACAATGATGAATAACACTTATATGTCTCAAAAGCTATTACTTTCTTATCTTTCCTTGCTCTTTTTCTCCAAAGCATTCTAAAGAAGCATGTGGAGGGAGGGGGGCATTTTCTAGGATTTAACTAAATGCAAGGAAATAGTCAGGTTGTCTTCACTCTTCCAAGAAGAAAAATCACCATTTTCCACAGAAGAGGAAGGTCCTGCCCTCTCTCTGATATGGACTTAAATTTTAGTTTCTTCATCACACTACCAATTTATTAAAGCCACAAAACATTTTGCTGATAAAGTTTAGAAATAAACATATTAATATTTTTATTGCAAATTCCTTTAACTCATAAAATTAACTTACAAATTTTCCATCTTTTAGCCTGATCTCTCACAGCTGGGAAAAATCTAACTCTCTCAGGACTTAAATCAGATATTCACATCAATTTGTTTAATTAACACTGAGCTTAATATCCCTCTTAATTATGACTGCAAACACCTTCTTAAAACAAATCAGACTCACTAACTTAGAAAAACAAACCAAAGAAATCTTACACCATTTAAACATTACTTGCATGAATTTGAGAAGATTAATTCAGTCTCTTCAGCATTGTAAATGGAGAAAAAGCAGATGATCTATAAAACCTGAGGTTCAAACACCAGAAGGGTCTGCTCAAGTTATCTGCTTGTATCTCTTCAAGGTGTGAGTAGTACATAAGCTTATCAGCCATGTAGCCCCCAACAAAAGAAAGACAAAGATCTGTTTGAGCAGGTCCAGAGGAGACAACAAAGATGATCAGAAGGCTGGAACACCTCTCCTCTGAGGGTAGACTGAGAGAGTTGGGCTTGTTCAGCCTGGGGAAGAGGAGGCTACATATAGCAAAACCTTACTGCAGCCTTCCAGTACCTGAAGGGGGCCTATGGGAAAGCTGGGGAAGGGCTGCAGGGACAGGACAAGGATAATGGTTTGAAACTGGAAGAGGGTAGATTTAGCTTGGAAATAGGAAGGAAATTCTTCACTCTGAGGGTGGTGAGACACTGGAACAGGTCACGTAGGGAAACTGTAGATGTTCCATCACTGGATGTATTCAAATCCAGTTTGGAGGGGACCTTGAGCAACATGGTCTACTGGGAGGTGTCCCTGCCAATGACAGGAGACTTGGAGCTAGATGATGTTTAAAGTCCCTTCCAACCCAAACCAGTCTATGATTCTACATGCTCCTATTATATAGAAGATCTTTTTCCTCTCTTCCCATGGGTATATTTCCACCCCCCACATACATGAGGAACAGTATAGTATTCTTGGACAAACACACACAGTTCTCAAGTGCTTCTTAAAAGAAAGGTGGCCCATCATATCAGCAAAACTAAGATCACCATATATATATATTGCTGCTCATAATTTAAATTCCACCCAGTCTTCTGATAATAGCCTAAAGAATGACATTATTTAACCATATACACGCTACTATCCTGGAGAACATATGATGTTAAAAGACACCAGGAGTGCAACTGCTGGTTTCTCCAGTTGATACATTAAGGTGCTCAGAAAATTGTATGAGGACCTCACTCTCTCTCTGGATCAAATCTACAAACTGCAAAGCAGTTTGTATGCACAATCCTCTAAGCACATCAGTCATCCTTGGGAATATAATTTTACCACATACTGAATTTCAGATACGTCTATAATTACAAAAATCCTTGCTTTAGAGCTATGATTGTAGAGAGTGTGTAGATAATATAAACAATAGGAGATACAAAAATGATATCACTATGATGTCACTAACCTCTCATAACTCTACAACACTACCTAGACATTGGTATGTACCTTACTGTGTAACATACGTTCAGTTATATACAGTACAGATACTTAACAGCAAGAAATTAACTACACTGTTATGCCTTTCTTACATGAAATTTTGCCAGTTGCAAAGGACTCACAGTCAAAGCACTACTGTTAAGCTTTGTGTAACTGTATCATGCCCCATACTAATACCAGTTTGACAATGAAACATTAGAACTTGCTCTTGACCACAGACAGCTATATATTGCATGAATTAAGGACCTCACTGGAAACTCTGCCTGCCATGCTACCAGGGGCAGTAAACAGTAACATCTGAAGCTATAACAACACAAACTATTTCTTAGCCTTTTTTTTTCCCTGCAAAATATCAAATGAATACTAACATTTTTTTCAAATTTTATATCCATTTTGATTGCCTCAAGCAAGAAAGAAAATTTAAAACCCAGCGAGGAACTCACTTGACAGCTACAGTGGACACTCTCTTGTCAAGGTCCTCCTTCTTGGCAATTTAATCCAGAAAATGAAGCAGTAGTTGTCCAATGAAGCAGTAGTTGTCCAATGAAGCAGTAGTTGTCCAATGAAGCAGTAGTTGTCCAATGAAGCAGTAGTTGTCCA
>JANHFX010001044.1:0-35166 GCA_027560015.1 Chloroceryle amazona | reverse complement strand
GCGAGGGAGGCGGGGAGATCTATTTGTGCAGGTTCCTCCTGGACGAGTCGGTGGCGAACGCAGTTAGTGCTTCCAGAGGTGCTAGACGGGTAGGTACAAACAAGGCGCCCGAAAGAGGGGCTGGACAGCTATTTAGGCATCAACCCCTGTGCTTGCTCTTGCAAGTAACTCTGCAGTTTCTCTCAAATTGCTTAAATCTTCAGGAAACATAGCTGTTGTGTGTGAGCAAAGCACAGACTGCTGTTGTCTAAGATTAAGAAAGAAGTAGTTGCCACAGGTTTTTACACTAGTTTCCACAGAGTGCTGAATAGTAGCTCTTGAACCTGCTACTGCTCATAACTATCAGAGGGATGTGAGGCTGGATTTACTCACCAGTGCTAGAGCAGCTATGAAATGGTTAGTGTTTTGAGTCGTGCCATTAACAACACAAAACAATGGGTTCTGCCATTCAGATGGTGTATATCGAACACTTATGATTGCTTTCTTTTTGAGGAGAGGAATATCAAATACAGTTTTATCAAAAGATCTTTGAAATTCTATAATTTTTGTAGTTGAAGAACTCGGTATATTGAGTCCGAAAGAGTCAGATTGCCTTTAGAAATGTGAATTAAAGCGGCTTTTAGGAATGTCTTGAAGAAAAAAAAAAATTCCTCTTATATTCAATTTACTGAACTTGTGCAAGCATTGAGCTCATGTTTCAATTACAGATAGAAAGGTTCTAATCCAAAGTCAAAGCATCTCAGCTTGCGCCTTTCATTTTGAAATGCTGGGTTGTTTTTTGTTTGGTTCGTTGGGGTTTGTTTTCCATTTTTGTGAACCTGAATAGCATCTAGATCTTTCTAACATTGAGTTCAAATGGAGTGTTTAAAGGCAACTTCATGTTTCAATTCCAGGATTGCATTTCTTCTGTCATCTTTCTCCTGTAAAATGTTACCTCTTATAAATGTGGCTTAGTATCTGGTTGTTCCACAAAAGCAGGCTGTTGTCTCCAAGCGCTGTAGTCATTCTTCCCTTTGCAGTTTTTATTATTTGTCAGAATAGGTATATGATACTTGTTTCAATAACTAGTGATAATTAAGGCCTGCTCTTAATACTAACTGGGTTAATATTTCAAAAGTTAACATATCCCTTAGAAAAATCTCTTCCTTTTCAGTAACTTAACAAAAGTCCAATCATACTGATGTGTAGATATGTGCTTTGGATGACAGCTTGTTCCAATTGTTATTTTACTTTTTGATTTATGTTTGTTCTGCTACCTGTCTTGTTTGTGGCCTTTGCGATTCTTTGTGTAAGGAATTTTCTTGTAGCAAGTCTTTCAGTAGTTCTCGAGTCTTTTCTCCTGTTGCTATAATAAGCTTAAGGTTAAAAAAAAAACCAAACAAATCAAAGCCCTCTAAATCTTGCTGTGGTTGTTTCTTGTGCTAGGCTTGCTCTACAGATTACTTTCTCAAGATGACTTTTGAAGCACAGTGACTATAAACAATCTGTAATTTGTGGCTTTCATTATCTGCTCTATTTGTATTACTAGTATCCTACTGCTAGAAGAGTGGTTAACTGCTGCCCTGCACATAGTTTACAACTGTGATTAGGGTTTTGCAGGCTCGTTTTAATAGTAAAATACTGTAAATTCTTTATATAGACTTTTCATTTCTGTTTGTGCTGTTGCCCTACTCTGTCAGTCACCTGATGGCCAATGACATAAGTGACTGTGCAGTGTTCATGTTTGGATTGCTCATTAGCTTGATTCATATACTGTGGTAACTGGTGACTTCTGACAGATCAGTAGATGTGAAGAATATTTAGAATCTGTAATTTCCAAGCAAACTCTAAAAAAGGCTTGCTTTGCAATGTAGTGGCAAGGTCTGGCCTTCTCTGCTTGTGCACGTAATGTCTCTTAAAGGCACTCTGAGGATTAAGGACGCACCTGGGTATTTTTGTGTAGAATTTAGCTTTTATTACCTCACTGATATTTTTTTTAGTAGCATCCATGAAGACTATTTTGATAGTGTAAAGAAGTATCTAGTTAGTTCTGATCAGGACACTAGTCAAGAAGGTCTTTGCCTAAGGGTATAATTCTGCTGAGCTTGAAAGAGGACTGATCCCTGAACAGGGTGCAGTATCTTACTTGGTAATTGACTTAAAGCCAGATGTGATAGAGCAGGATTTTTGCTGAAAGATGAAGTGCAAATATCTGTAGTATGTATGTTTATTGTCGGACATAGCAAGTGTTTTCAGAGATGCCTTGTCAGTTGCTGTATTGGAACTGACCGCTGGAACTTAAAATACAGTTGACTTCCTCTAATTCCCTGCCTTTTTTTCTGTAACCTTCTGCACAGATGTCCTAAACAGTATACCTGGTACACTGTAGGAAGTACTTATGTGGCAAGAATTGTTTTAATCTCTCCTTCCATTAGAAGTGAGCTGAAGTAGAATCCACTAGTCAGAGCTGCTTGTTGCTGTGTTGAATGGAAGTTGAATTGCTCGGCTTCATAGGAAAAATGGGGCTGTAGTGTAGCCAGATGTCTGCTCTAAATGACACTTTGTGTCTAGAATTGTTGAATAAAAAGTTTATTCTGGCCTTGTTGTAAGTGACTAATTTTTCTGCTTTTCTCACCTACAGGTTGTGACTGTTTCTCTTCTGTCACTTGTGTGGAAAGTGCCACACACACTCCAGAACAACAACGGCTTTTGCTTGCATATTCCAGTGTTTCTTTTGTCAGCGAGTTCAGCAAAGTTGTAATTCTTCAAGTGCCAGCCCTGAGCTGAGTGAAGAGCCACCAGCAGAGATGGTAAAAATGACAAAATCAAAAACGTTCCAGGCTTACCTGCCAAACTGTCATAGAACCTACAGCTGTATCCACTGCAGAGCCCATCTAGCCAATCATGATGAATTGATCTCCAAGGCAAGTGGTTTGTTTAGAGACCTCATGAATTATTTCTTAACCAAAATGGTTATCACTATATCTGTGCTTCCAGTAGATAAGGGATGCAAATTGATATGTATTTCAAAGTATCTTCTCTGGGTTCACTTTTGGGTCACACATGTTGTGTACAGAGGACTGGATATATTCTGGAAACTTTTGAAAGTGACAGAGTGATCTAACATCCCTCTAACACCTTTCTACTGTCAGGTAGGTACTATTTGTGAACTATCATATCTGAAAAGTCTGCTAAGGAAAGGTGTCAGAAGAAAATTGGGATCTCTAGGTAGGGAAGTGATTCTGGGTATGGTTATTGCAGATAAAGATTGATTTTGACTCTACTTGACTGAAGGTCACAAAACTTATTGTTTCCAGAATGTTCCACTTCTATTATGGAATCTGTAATAAACATTTACTTCTGTATACAAATTCCTAAGGAATATGATTAGCTCAGAGATACTCAAAATAGTTGGACTGGCTAAACTTAAGCTTAGAGGATATGTGGATCTTTGAAATAGGCTAGGCTTGTCATCTTGCTGGAAAAAAGACCCAAGATTTGCTATGTAGGAAACCTTGAAGTTTTGGATAAACACTTGACAGACTTGTTCATTCTTTGCTTCAAGTAAGCTTCCTGATGAACTTTCTCTTCTTAATGGTGTCCTGGAGAAAACACTTCAGTTGCTTTTCACACATCTTAGTATAAATTGCTTTCTATATGTCTTTGTCAAATAAAATTTTTAGTGGCAAACTGTTTATAGCTAACTTTACATCTTGCTCCTGTTTGTGTGTTCAGCAGCATGAAGGTGATGCCACTCTTGAGTGATTAAGAGATTGCTGCTATTTCCAAACTGAGGATTTTTTTTTCGGTGAGGAGAAAGTGTATCTGCTTCCCTACCACTTAGAAGGTTATCAGGAAATAATGTGTGGTGTTTTTTCCTCACACAGTTTTTGTTACTAACACATTTTGACCTTTGTTTATATCTCAAGACAACTTCTTGATTCCAACAGTAATATTTGTGACAACTCTTCAGTGTTGCAGTTTGCTTGCTTTTGCTCTGCCTTTAATCTCTTCCTCTAGACAGTTCTTTCCCTCAACTCAGTACAACTATCAAGGCATGCAAGTGCAAATGTGACACATAAAATGTGAAATGGTAAGCTAGTTGCATACATCAAATGGTGTGAAGAAATTAAGAAGGACTTGTTTTACTTCCATTACCCAGAAAAAAGTTCCTCACTTTCTTTAGTAATTGATCTTACTTTGTTTTAAGGTCAGCAAAACCAAGGGAAATATTCAAATAGTAATGTGAATGCATTTGAATTTCACTTTTTTCCATGTTAATTTCTGAATTTAAGTGCTCTTTTTGGCAACACTGGATTTTAAATTGCAGACAATCATGACTTCATTACTCAATACATGTTCTGGGCTGAAAACTAGAGGGCTGGGTTAATCTTTCCTGAACATCAGGTTGTAGATGCCTACAGGAAGCATGAAACTTTTTTAGCTGTGTCTCTTGATGTATAAATTCATTTATGAAAATGCAGCCCAAGCACGCATACTTAATAGGAAGCTGCTCTTTTAGTGGACATTTGCATGTCAGCTAAACTGCCACAATTACTACATGAGCCAGTTGTTCTCCAAGGTCTTGGGAGTTTTGGTCAGCAAAATATTTTGAATATGTTCTTAAGAAAATCATGTGTTCATATTACAGCTTCATAAATTAAAACAAAAAAAAATGTTTTCAAGTCAAAGAAAACTCTTGGAAGTATTTGTATTTACTGAATTTTTTTAAGTTGCTTGTAAACGTGTTGGGAAGCATGTTAGATATGAATTCTGCTATATTTATGGCTTCCATAATTTTCAGCGAAGATATCTTAAAGTTACTGTACTTGCATGTTGATCATATGCTTATTTGACAGCTGATCTGTGTTGTGTCAAATTAAGGTTTCTCGACCATACTTTGTCTAAATCTGTGTCATAATGAGAAATACATTTAAATGTGAGGTGTATATTTTTGTCTTTGTAAAATAAAAAGAACATTTCTTGTCTATTGTACTTGTATTTGGAACATAGCTTTAAAAAAACCCCAGCTTTCTTTAAGCTTAACTTGTATATATTTCAACATTGGAGAATTTCTTGTGGGGAAATAATTAGGTACACACGGATCATTAAAAATAAGTAGTGCTGTCCTGGGGGTGGTAGGGAGAATGGTGGGAGGAAATAAGATTCCATTTGTTTTAAATGAAAACACAGATTAACCTGGAAAACAAAAATAGAAGAAATATCCTAGGGAACATGTGTAGACATAATCTGGAACTGTAAAAGGATTAACAGATGAGTGTACCTTGAGTGTGGTGGTGTGTTTTTTTTCCCTGAAGTTTGCTTAAAGTGCTTTTGTTATGCACATTATGTGCAATGAACTTAGGTTAGTAAGAGATTTCTTTATGCTAACAATATATAGAATCCTAGTTACTGTAACGACCCAGCTCCAATGAAAATACTTAACCTGAAGTGTAACAAGTGATCCTATACAATCTAAAGTTAACTAAGACCGGTGTGGTTCCTGCACTTTTTTTGGAGAGAGAATTGAGCTGTTCAACCTGATTTCCCCCCCCGCCTTTTTTTCAAGGCCTGGTTAAAAGCTAAAGCTCTGCATAGCACTTACTAAACACACAATTTTTGGTTACAGTTTGTCTCACTCTTTCCAAATGCTTACTATACTGTCTCATTCCAGAACTCTACTGCCACAAATACTCTTCATCAGATAAAGGCAAACAGTATTTGGCACCTAGCTCTAACTGCTTCATTTGGGTGTTCCCCCTGCCCCGGGCCCACATTTCCCGGGTCCATGGTGGTTGTTGCTTGCTTCTGTGTGGTCAGGGAAAAAGAGCCAAATGAGGTGGTATGTTCTTAATTTAAAGCAGCTATATTTGTAGGAGGCAAGTGTTGCTTGAAGAGCCCAAGTTTTAAACACTTGAGAAGGGCTTGTACCCACCAAGTTCCAGTAACTGTTTAAAAATTCAGGCGCAGTCCAACCAAAAGAATTACAATTGCCTAATACAGATCTTGTAACCTAGTGGATATATTGCAAAGGACGATGCTTTCTTACTTAAGGTTGACCTTCTGGAATGAATGTTGAGTTATCTTACAATGTGCCTTAATGCTGGGGATGGAAGAAAACCTGTGTTACTTTGTAAAGATGCCTGTATAAATACTATCACTTCCTTCTGTCTCATCATTGCAAAGCATATCTGACTGGGGGGGGAGGGGAAGTCCTATGAAGTCACAGACAAGACTAGATGTGTCAATATTTTCAAGAATGAGTTCTTCATGAAGGTATATATTCATAACTGTCATTGATTTCACTGGGGAATCCTTGCACCTTACGGGTAAAAGAACAATTTTAGTGGTTAAATTTAATTCTCCAAGGCATTTGGTACATCTGCGCTTATTAAAGAGAGGGAAAAGCCTTCAGCTTAAATAGATGCCAAAACATTTTTAGCCTTGCTTAGCAATCTGTGTTTTTGTCCTCCACTGTTTAACTGATGAGTTCAAGAGGAATTTTTTTTTTTAAGGGTTTATTGTCCTTAAGTAAATACGCTGTTCTTAGCTTGACTCAGTTTGGTAATCCCCCTTTGCTTATGCTATAAGGACTACTTGGAAAGATAGTTGGGCCTGTTGTACATTCAAAGGCCATTTTTGATCCTTACTGGAAAAGTTCAGAATGGGCCTAATTTTGTAAATACTCTGATATTTTTTTTTCTCTAACAGGCTTCTAGTTTTTTGGGTTCTGCTTTTTCTCTCTTGGGGGAAGAATCTAGTTTTTGCAAGAGAAGCAGTCTTTGGAAAACATCCAAGAATAGATTTGAAGGCTTAAGGGAGCTGGAAAGAGTGCAAGGAAAATGTTCTACAATACAAGTGTTTTGACATAATTATTTCTGAAATACATTCAAGATGCTGTATAACTCAAGATAACTTGTCCTGCCTGACAAAGTCTTTACTCTGGGAAATATTTGTGAAACCTGCAGGCAAGCAGGTTTTGGGGTGGAATTTTACAAGGTTATTCTCTGCATACTGAATTTTAGCTTGCTAAAATTAGTAAATAATAAAATGAAAATGTACTTTCAAAAAAAAAAGTTTCATGCTTACCTTGGAGTTAGCTGCTTACTTGGCAAGTTCTACATGAGCAGCATTATCTCTAGTTGTCTGCAGTATCAAGGAGTATCGGGAAATATCAAATAGAATAAATGTGGGGTTCCCCCTGATATTTTTTTTTTGTCTGTAGTTTATGTTGAATTCAATTTTCTGAACTTATTTTGAAAATCTGGAAGTGACAGGATATCCTTACAATCTCCTTAAAATATTCTTACAGCCTTACTGAGATTATTTCAGACTACATTGCACTTGGATGTGTTTCTTGTATACCTTAAGAATACTGCCTTCTGAATTACTCAGGAGTATCAGTTTGAACTGCGTATTTCTTCAGAATACCAATTCAGGTTGATCTGTCTAAGTTTGTAAAGTGAATTCTAGCAAATGGCAGGAAATTTAACAAAATGAAACAAAACAACCCCTGTGGACTTCTTTCCTTTCCATTCTTTAAAATTATTTTTCTGTGGTATGAGTAGCTTGCAAGCTGTGCTTAAGGAAGATACTGCTAATGCTGGTCCGATTTGCTTATAATAATGCCTGCCATATCTTTAATATGTGCTAGGCTGGCATTTTCTCTGGGTGTTTTCTGTGGAGCATGATCTCTAGCCATGCAATCTAATCCCATCTGTGGGGAATAATTAATTACATAAGCTTTTTAGTAACTTCCCTTCCCCCACCCATGCCCTTAGGTATGCCTTAGGGCAGTATATCCATGCTCTGCTGAACTGATACTTCCTTTTCTCTGGGGTAAAATGGTTAATCCTGGTCTTTGATGTAATGATGGGTTTAACTTGGAAGCATAGTTCACATGTAATTCTGCTGGTATGTACTAGTGTCTGAGTGAAATGTTCATAAAGTTTCTCTACTAGAAATGTGTCGATTGCAGAGGTCTGTCAGATGACTTGAAAAGATCGTAATAAAAAACTGTTATTTTGGTTGACCTTAGTATAGTTCCTAAGCAATATTGAACAGCTTTGCTTATACTCTCAGACATTGTTTCAGCACAGCCGAAAGTATCTACAAGTAGTTATGGATTTTGTAGATCTTCCTGCAGGAATGGACAGATAGTCAAACATATGGTTTTTCTAGAGGAAAAAGTTAACTCATAAATCAATGTAATACTATCAATCGAGGATTGTGAAAGAGCAGACTTAAAGCAAGGTTGTTTTAACTGTGAGTATTAGTTGAACTGATAAATTGCCCAGCTTCCAAGTAAAAATCCTGATTAATGTGAGTCATTATTGATGACAGTTGAACATGCCACAATCTTCTCATTCCTCTCAACTGGGTATAACACATTTGACTCAGCTTTAATAGAATGTTCTGGTTTAGTTATGATTTATGTGTAGTGCTAAGCAATCTTGGAAGTGCTGAACAAATTGAGCAAAGAAAGAGTTTGTGTTTGCATAGGTGATGTTTACTCTGTAGAAGAGCAGTTTTTCTTGAGACTGGTTTGCACAGTTATGCCTGTCTGTCCTTGACACTGCCATTAAAAATATTCTTTTATTTCCTTTGAGGACTAGACACACAAGGCATTTAACCTGTCAGTTTCTTAAAATTCATATCGGTGTAACTGAATCATACAGTGCAGAGTGTGAGAAACTTAGTGCTGGTGGAAGCAAATGTTTGTTTGGTATTTTTTTCTGGTTATGTAAAATACTCTTATAGCGAAGTTACAAGCTTAGCAAGTAGTTCAAGTGTTGAAATGAGTTGTCCTCTTTTCATTTCTAGTAATGGGATGCATCAGGAAGTAGAGCTCTGATAATAAATCTTATACCTGCTAGTAGGTGGAACCCTACATGTTAATCAGCATTCTGTGGTCAAGCAGACTACTGTCTTCACAGTGGTTTTTCATGGATGGTTTGCAAGCCATTAAATGATCAATGACGCACTGATGTTGTTGGACACTGAATTTAAAGGGAAGTCTGAGTTGCCTAGACCCAAGTTCTGCATTACAGAATGCAATAGCACAAGTTGCTACAGGTTGCTGTCAAGTTATCTGTGAGTGATGTAAACATGGAGGAATTCACTCTTTGCAGCTGGGCCAAGAAAATTATTCTGTGGCATGTAAATATAATATTTAACCTCTAAACATGTAAGAAAAGATGGTACCAAATGAATCGGCCAAACTCTGCTAACAGGATGCTAGAGAAGGTGGGAATGGAGGAGCTTTTCACAGTAGGATGTTTGTGAACAGAAATTATTTTTTTTCCTGATAATTCCCAAAATTAGAAGGTAATGAGGATGGCTATTTTTGAGGGGGAAAAAGCTAGAACACAGCTTATATAGGGCAACAAAGCAAAGGGTGCAAGAAAAGTCAAGTAGTCTTTAAAAATACAACAGGAAAAAAAGAAAAACTAAAGCAGTACTTTCCAACCAGTGTCTTGTATTTCATTTGGCTAGATTTATTTTTTTTCAGATTATGAGAGGGGAAGAGCTGCTTTTTCTGCTATTCCTGGCATCCCGTTACTGCCCTCTGCTTAATTTTGAGAAATGCAGGGTCAAAGGAGAGCTTTTATTAGGTGATATTAAGTCAAGACTAAACATAAACTTGGCAAAAATAATTGCATAAAGTAGTCGCCTGGCTGTTGGTTTGTTCTGGAGTCTTTTTCTTTCCCAGATAGTTTGGGAACTTAAGTGGCTCGAAAAGTGATTGTGTAGGACCAGACCCAAAAAAAAAAAAAAAAAGCCACATAAATTTGTATGTGATTAGCATGTGTAATTAAATGTAAATAGAGAAACTAGCACATGATTAATTTACCCAGAGAATATTTCTTGGTGCAGTTTGAAAAAGGATTTTTGAATTCTAATTCACAAATGGACTTAAAAAGAAAAATGTCTGCAACATTTTAAATGTAGGAATTTTTACAGTAATTTAACGGAAAATAATGGCTATCATGGCTTTGAAAGTTCTTTCTTAATTTCAGGTATTTGGAACAAGGAAGTTCTAGTTAAGTCTACTTCCTAATGAATAAAAGAAGCTTTAAAGTGTTTGCTTTGCTTTTTCTTAAATTTTTTGGTTGCACAACTGTAGTCTCTAAATTCCTGTGTAGTTGACTCAGGCTACTTACTCCTTTGTTAATGGCCAGTTTTGGTGATCTTATACATGGATCATTTTTTGTTTTCATCTGCAGTAAGCATTCTCTGCTTTATTACTGATTGGGTGATGCTGGCTCTAGTTTAGAGAGCACTGCTTATTCTGTACCATTCTGCCAGTTTGTGATGTGTGAGTATTGGACTCAGGAGAACTGAATGAGTGATGGGGTTTATTTGTTTGTTTTAAAGGTAGGTGTAAGGATTACTTTCTGGCAGAGCTGTTCAGACTCTGTGCTCAACTGAGTCTCTCCTTTCAGGATCAATCCTACCTGAAGTTTTAGCTTTCAATGTACTGCATAGCTTATGTGGTTTTCCTGGCCTCGTGAAAAACGAGACTGGCAGTTCTGGCTAATGGAGAGAGTACCTTTTGTCTTTGCTAGAGGTGAAAAAAATATCTTCTGTCAAAAAAAATCTCCACTTAATTCTTTTAAATAGTTATTAAGATAATACTAAAATAAGGTGAGATTGAAGAGTAGCTAAGGTCTGTACTTAACTACACTGCCACCGTTGCTACTTGGAGTAGTCCAGAGTCACAGATTTCATTTAATGTTCTTGGTTTTAACTTGTAGTCTGGTTAATGTTGGTCAAAAAGTGTTCGTTTATATACATTTCCCTTTACATGTTTTTTTCAAACTGTTCTAGCTAGCTAAGATACAACAGTTATTAGTGGTGTGTTGCTAATCATTAGACTGGAAAAACATCTATTTTGGTGTCAAGTGACTTCCAATTGTATAACTAAGAAGAATCCATTGCAGAAAGGTCCTCTGTGTGTGGTTCCACACCTAACATTAGTAAAACCATTCAAAGATACTTAAGGTCAGATTTTCCTTCCAAAAGCCTTCCATGTTGATCCAATGTAGGTTTCAGAAAAGTTGATCTTTGCTCTTCAATACTTAAAAACAATTGTACTTTCTATTCATCATGGATAAAATTGTTAATTTTCTTTGAAAGTGGCTTAGGGAAAGGGAATGAAATTGGGGGGGGAGAAATTAAGACAGTTGAGGGATTTTTTTATTTTTTTTTTTAATTCAGTATGGAAGAGGGGAAAAAAAGAATAATTCCATTTCAGTGTGATTTTTCTTTGAGTGGGAAATAATGACTATGTCTAAATGATCAAGTAATTCAAGGCAGAAGGAAGAAATCCACAGATGAAGGCAGTGATGTGTCTTATATACATTTTAAATGGTTTAGCTGTGGCTGGATCTAGTTTGCTCACAAGTTTTGCCAGGATGTTTGTAGCTCAAGGCTGTCTGATCATAGGTTCAGGCCTTTGTCTTCATTAGAATTTGTAGAGTGCACAGTAGAAGAGCTGCTGCCTTAGTTACAGAAGGAAAGAAGATGTAGTTCACAGGCACTGAAACTGCTCTGCAAGCCAAACCAAACCCCAGTAAGTGTTGTTGATTAGGGGTTTTACTTCAAAACTGTGCTACTGCTCTGAACTAAAACCTTAATTTAAATCTAGCCAGGAAGTCTTAACAGCCATCTCTGTCCATCATCTATCAGGAATGTGAGAGATTTGGAAACATACAGCTATGCTTGGGCATTTGATGGTAACAGTTGGTTTAGTAAAATAAAGTTGATCTTATAAACTGATCAGATGCATTTCCTGCATACAATGTGCTGTGTTTGTGCTTGGTCCAGAATTTCACCAGTCTTGCATCAAATGATGCAATGATACTGAACTAAGTCATCTTTGGAGTGCAGCAGGAGAGAGGCAATGGAAATAATTCCCTTTGAGGTAAAAGCAGATTATTTTAATTAGCATGAAGGATGTCTAGGAAAATAAGAATTGGTATCTTGCAGAGGGACAGGAAAAAAGTATGTTTTGTTTGCATTACTTATGTCTTACTTTGAACAATAATACTTAACCGAATACTGTTGCTAAAAATCTAATGTGGGTGAAAAGCCTGGTCAGCAAAGTTTCCTATAAAGAACTGATGTAAAGTAATCAATGTGAAATAGTTTATGTCTGTATTATGTTTATATGCTTACTAAAACACCCTTCTGGAGCTAGGTTGCTGGAGCTTTTTTTCTTGGTGGGGGTTTTTGTGGTTTTTAACAAGTGCAATTTTCTTTTTCTTTTTTTTTTTCTCTTTCATGCAGTCCTTCCAGGGAAGCCAGGGACGAGCCTACCTCTTTAATTCTGTGTAAGTATGTTCTTAACAGTTATGCACACTACCTGCAGAGCCTCATTTTTTTGGGTATGTTTCGTAAATGGAAAAGTGTAGGAATTAATGTAGCTGTACTTTGCCTTGGTTTTTTTATGTTGGCTTTACTCACCAGCAATAGTTACTAAAGAGCTACGGAGCTCATTTGTAAGCACCCCTTTGTCCATATTAGTTTATCTTATATTTTAAGTAATTCTGCTAATAGCTGAAAGTTTAGGGGAGGGTGTTAATGTGTAATTCACTTTTGTGTGTGTAATGGTAACTATTTTTAAGAATTGCCACTTTGAGATATTCCAGAAGTCAAAATATATTGTGTGACTCTAAATTTGTTTTCGACAACTCTGCAGTAGTCTTAAGAAGAATTTTCCAGTGTGATAGTTACATACATTCACAGGTTAATGTTTCTGTAAATGTGGTACATTTTAAATCACCTTGAATACTGCAAATGTGCTAGAGGCAAAAGGTCTCTGATGTTATCAAGCCTAATATTTGCAATTTGAGGCACGTCCTGTCCATGATATCAGACTCTGAATTTGTTAATGGATGTAATTTAAATTTCTAATCTGGGGGATTGCATTTTTGTCTTTATTTTTCAGCAGTTTATTGCATTGCAGCATTTTGGAAAAAAGAAGTGCAGTTAAGTGTCTGAGACTATTTTAGACCAGAATAATGGAACTATAACTGCAAAGGATTTGATTGCACATCCTTTAAATTCTTTTTATATGTAGTCCTTCAGTGGTGACTTGGGATTTATATGGTAATACAACAGCAAAAATGGCAAAAGTTTACTCTTGTATAACACTATCTAAAAACTTAGTTTAGTCCTGCCTGATGTTTTCTATACAGTCTCTTATTTGTGAAAACACTAGCTTGATGGGGTATTACATGGGATGTTTTGTTTTGATATTGCTGTTTGTTCATTATGACTTAGTCTGCTGATCCATAGTAAAGAAGTATTTATGAGGATTTTTCATTGCTGCTATTTTAGAGTTGGTTCTAAATTCAGCTATTGGTGCTGATTTACTGGTACAGGCTTCCATTATAGAAGTCTCAAATTGGTTTTGAAGAAAAGCCCAAGACTGTAGAGGTTTCCAGTTACTGCTCAGTGTTCTGTTCTCTGAAAATTTAACTGTTTAGCCTGTCTTCGCAGATGGGAGTCAGTGGGCATCACTAACAGTTTGCTGTTTGGACTAGCCCCATGAAAACTAATAAATAACCTACTTACCACCCCCCCACCCTCAATTCAGCTCGGTGTAGCAGGGGAAGTTAGAACAGTAAGTCAGGCGCTTTGGGTTTTTTAAACTATTTTTTGACCTCTGGAGAAAAGGTGGATCTCAGGTGAGAAAAGGTGGATAGCAGGCAAGAAAATAAACTCTGTGTAGCTAATGTAATTTCTCCTGTTTTTTCCAGGGTAAATGTGGGCTGTGGTCCAGCAGAGGAGAGAGTTCTTCTGACAGGTTTACACGCTGTAGCAGATATCTATTGTGAAAACTGTAAAACCACTCTTGGATGGAAATACGTAAGCAGTATACTTAAGTCTTCAATAATATTTAAATGTTGAAGCAGAGATATTTTAGTAGGCCATTGAGTAGCACCTATACTGCTAGTTTAGGTGAGTTAGCTTTAGTACCTTTGTATGTATCAGACGTAATATCTTTTTTGCTTCCTTACATCTGCTGGAATGCTGCAGCAAATAAGAACTTTATGCTGGACTGCAGAACAAGTATGAGCTGTAGGTGCTATTACAGCTGCCTACTACTTCTGTAATATCATTTTGCAAGATTAGAAACCACATACACTAAATCAGGTGGAAGAAATTGTCAAAGTCGGTCTTTAATTTCTGAAGTTGCAAAATTTGGTTCATATGGCAAAAATATGAATTGCTATGTTTGAAAAGTTACCTGTGCACTTGTACAGTTAACTGTAACATTTGCAGTTGTGTTGCAAGTTTGATGCTTTAAAAATGTTAGAATCTGGGTGTCACCTGTAGGTTTTTCATTGATTTGAGTACAGCTTCAGATCATATAGAAAGATGGGTCCTAATGGATCCCCTCTGATGATGAACATAGAGGAGAGCTTTTGAAAGGTTCCCGTTCCCTCTTTTCATTGCTCTGGGAATAAGGAAACTGAACACAGATAACATGCCATTTCCTAACTTGCACTTAAAAAAAAAAAAGTCTTAAAATTCCCTAAGCAGTAGAACATGGAAAGTTCTAAAGCAATGTCTGTTGGGCAGTGGATCTGCCTGTTCTGCTTGTGTTTACCCCTATCTCCATCTCAGCCCTCTTGATCCTCTCTGTCTTCCCTCCAACCCTTTGTTCGGTGTAACCAATATGGAATGTGAACTGGAGTGTCTCCTCGTTTGTATTTTTAATGCAAGTTTGATGTTTTCAATACTTAATTTTCCCAACTTAATTCAGTGTCTTGATTTTTCTTCTTTCCAGGAACATGCTTTTGAAAGCAGTCAGAAATACAAAGAAGGAAAATTTATCATTGAACTTGCCCACATGATAAAAGACAATGGTTGGGAGTGAATTATAACCTTTTTCCTTCTGTTTGGACAATATTCCGTGGAACATGCTTTACAAAGACTAATGCAAAGTAAAGGAAGAGCTTGGCTAGAGTGGCCCTGAGAATATCACTGAACTCTGAAACCTCACAAATGAGTAGTGTAGTGTAAGTGGCTATTTCAGGCCATGTTTGCCTTTTCTCCTTGTGTAAGTTCCCTCTTTTTGTACGTGTATTATTGTGTGAACAGTTGTTTTGGAACATTTTGGATGACCTTTTTCTAAACTCTTAAACTAGAGAAACAGTTCACTAATTGAAAATGGATTTTACTGGTTAGTATCTATTTCTGACCTATGCCTTTAATGCTACCTTCTGCTGTGCATGCTTCTTGCCTAAACACCTACACTCCAGTCCTGTAGAAGTTCTATATCTGAGCAGTCCGAAAGAATGTATGGGATGGGGTGCTTTTTTTATATGTAGCAATTTCTGATGTGTTTGGCAGTGAAGAGGATGCAGTATTGTAGTTATTTCTTTTTTAAATCTGAGTGTACCGCAACCTATGTACCATCTTGTAGGTGAATTGGTTAAAGGTACAGTGCTCACTTTAAAAAAAATAAAAATTTCAATTGCACTGACTGAAGTTGTTAGGAAAGATTATATTGGAGACTTGGTATCTTAATGAAACCCCTTAGAAGGATTTGAAATCAATAATCCTGTAGAATATGTTCATTTAAGACCAACATATTCCCTAAGGAGTTTGCTGGATAAAAAATTTATAAAACTATAGCTTGCAAGATAAAAAAGCAGAAAAATGTATGCATCTTCTATTTTGGAAAAAAAAAAATTAGTCAGTGTATTTAAAAAATAAAATAAATTTGGTACTGTACCTTTGCCAGTAACAGGGACTTGTGCATCGGTAAAGTTTTATGGCTGGTTCCATGTAACTGTATAGTCCTAATGCACTGGACAAAGAGGTTGAGATCAAGGAAACTTGCTGAAGTATTCTTCTTCTGCTACTACATTTGAACAAAAATATTTATTTTTGTGAAAAATGGCCAGAGCCTATGACATGAAAATTAATATAGTACCTGTAGGAAAATGAGGGGTAATAAGCGGGAGGGGAAGTTTGTCTCAGATTTTCATAAAATAAAATGACAAGATAGTTTTTACAACGTGGGGGTGGGGAAAGGGTTCCTTGGTTTGCTGGCTAAATCATCCCCAAGTACCTTTTTATAATAAAATTTATATGAAATTCACCTCCTCTTTTGTTCTCGCACTGTTTTGTGAATGGATTGAGTTAACGAGAAACTTCTGGAAAGAGTATGCGCACAATATTAGCTGTTAATATCCGTGCATGCAAATTCTGAGCAACTGTAAAAGAAATGCTCTATATAAATTTGCTAACTCTATTTTCAAATTAAACAGTCTTCTAAGACTCTTTGTATTTTAATCCTTTTAATGCTTGAGGACAAAATGTTTGGTAAAAAACCCCTTTAACACTACGTCAGTACTATAACTGATCAATATGGAAGCCTTGCAATACAAAATCATTTTCTCTCAATAACAATTCTAATATGGCACCTGCAAAATTAGTCACAGGTGCTATTGCTGCTGTTATGTTCTTGGGAATCTCTGATAGGCTTTCTGAACTCTGCTGCACTTTAGAAATTTTGTCATACATGAAAAATTTTGTCAATGGATAGGGGCAATACAAATCTTTAAAACCAGCTTTCCAGTGTCTCTGTGGAGAGGAAGAGAGATCGATTGCCCAGGTGTACACATTCTCTGTGATACTCACACGGGCTAACCTGCATTCAAGTTTTTGTAGTGATCTGTACCCATGAATTAAAAGTGTAAGAATTAGAGAAGTAGTAAAAGCTGTTGTTTCAGTCCCGAGACCTGAGGTGGTACAGTCATGTTTAATCTGGATTTTGTGGTTTACACGTTACTACTTCATGTTCATATCATCAGGCTTCAAAGTCGTCTTTTTAACAATGCCATTGATACAGGATGGACTTTGGTGTTCCTGTCTCGATGTTTTTGACCTGGAATTCTCGTGATTTGGTTTTCTTCCATTGTAATGTATGTTGCCAACACAGAAGGCGCTAAAACTGCTATCGGCAAAAAAATTGTGTTGGCTTCAGAGTCCAGTTGCAGTGTTGATACTTGTGAACATGCTTATGTGTATCTTTGGGCTTTTCTCATTTCCTGGCTACAGACTCTTTGACGCAGTACACTGGACTGAACACAAAAGTAATGGCTGCTTTTCTGTAGAGAGTTGAAATTAAAGAAAATATGTAAAGTATTAAAGATTTTTTCCCCTCTAAAATTGGGGGTTTGGCTATCTCTTGTTAGTAAGTTAATGCTGTCTGTAATAGTCTGATTCTTAGAAATTCAACCTCTTTCTTCAGTGCATTATTTATATTTCAAACTGGACATTTTCACCAAAACCTTAATTAACTTTGATGCCAAAGGTTGGGACTTCATCAAGTGCTTAGCACATAGAGCTTCAGACTACTGGCATAAAGAGTTAATGATCTATATGTGATGTTTATGGCTTTTAAGAGAACCAAACAAAGCAATATTCTTTTTGGTCTTTTAAGAGTGGATTCTTGGAGTCAAGAGTAGAACTAGTGCAGAATTGCTATTTCATGCTGCCATGTAACAATTCTTGAGGCGCATCCTATTGAGGGAATACGTGAATTTTCTTCCTGTGTTGCTTGGCAGCGTCAATGATTAGTTTTTTCCCTTGTACAAATGTAGAGAGTTCTTGTTACTGGTTTTGGTGAAAGTAGAATCCAGATAGCAATGGCTGCTGGCTGATGCGAAGAGGTCAGTCTGGTCACTGAACCTTTCAGCAGTCATTGGACGAAAAATAAACTTACTTGAAAAAAAAATTACTAAAGCATTTTCCCTCTAACCAATTTTTGTAATATATTAAAGATTATATTTAAAGTTTGTATGTGTTTGCTCTGGGCAAGTTTACTTCCCCTCCAACTTGAGCACTTTTGTTACTTGTACTGGTTATTTTTATTGTTGGTCTTAACATTTATTTTGTATTTTGTTTTTTTATAAACTGTAACAAAAAGCTTTTGTGAACCTTTATTTCTTGCTGGCTCTTTCTTGGACCAAATGAACTGACTATGAGCTGGCTTAGAAGAAATGTTCATTGGGATGCATAGGAATTTGCTAGCAAAAATGTACACGTATTGGAAGTTTTTTTCTTTTTCCTCTGAACCTCTAAAGCCATGCCTGTCCTAAAGTAATTTGATGTGACCTCAGTAATCTGACCACGCATTCTCTGTCTAGGTCCAAAGTAATGGCTGTAACAGTGGTGTTCCAGGGCTGAGTCTGCCTCCAAACCCTGGAGTTATTCTTTGGCTGGTCACTCAAAGTACCTTTTTGATTAATAAAGAGCAATGCTGCTGGCCATATAAATTCTGTTAAGTTGCAAACTTGCTGTGAAATAAGCTGCAGAATTGGTGAGGGATTGCTGACACATCAACCTAACCACTCTTGCTGTACACTTTTAGGAGGCTAGTAATCTCAATTTTATCTGCCAGTAAAAAAGCCCAGGATATTAATTTTCCCTCGTTCATTGTAAGCTATACAATGACAAACTGTATTGATAAAGTCTGTTACAATTCCATCTTAATTTCCCGCTAGCAAGGCCTGGTATAACAGCCCATCTGAGTGGTGTGCCTTGCGCACTGGCGGTCTTGCAATCCATGGGAGAGGGGGGGCAATAGAGCTTAAGAAATTTCTTTGAATGAAAATCTGGCCTCAGAGGTTCTGATGAATAGTCATCACTGTGCCCATAACCAACTGGTCATCCGTATTTTGGTGTGTCAAGTTAGTACAAGAGTTCACGAATGCTGTGTACCATTTCTGGTGGACTTCGCTTCCCTCTGGGTAATGCTTACAGAGCTCTTTCTGCACGCTCATCTCAGCAGTCAGATTGCAGCAGTGGTGACCTACAGTCGTTCAGACCAAATTTCAAACATCTCTGTTCTTTATAGCAATGAGTGGAGGAAGAAGCTGTCAAATTACTGTTAAACTTTTGGACACTTTATTGTACTTCATTGAGACTCATGTTAAGCCAACCAGCAGTATAAACACTTACTGCAAAAGGAACAGACACTTCAGAGGTTTCTTTTAAAAGGACTTACAAATGGTTTAGGGCGTAAAGCATGAGTCGTAAGTGGCAGTTGAGTTGTGCCTCATTGTTTCTCAAACTCTTTACAATGCTTTCTTTTACAGGTGACATGGCTGTGTTGCTGTTTTGTCCTAGCAATACTGTACATCATTTGTTGTTTCACTATATTGTATCTACTTGAGGTATCACAATAAAAGCTTTCAATTGTTTTGTTGAGTTACTTGTTGGTTTTGTGCTACCTTTTCTTGCCAAATAAATTCTCATGCTTTATTCTCTCATAAGGCCAGAGAGAAAACCTAGGGCTCTTGGTTGCTCTTAAAACCTTCAAATGTGGTTTGAATCTAATTATTACATGATTTTAAGACACTAAACATTTGGGTTATTTTCCTTTCGATACTCTTTCCAAAATATAAAAAGTTGTATTGCTACTTCTCAAGCTTTTGCCCATCCTGAGACAATCACTGAAGCTCTGCAGTGTGAACTCAAGAACCAGTCTGTGTGTGCCCAAAGCTAACTTTTGAAGAAATTGTAGGAAGTGTGGGTGTGGTTTCTGTTGCATTATCTTGGTCCTCTGTAGACCAGAGGAGCACTCTGGAGTACAGGCACTGCGTTTACTATTTCTGCTTTGGTTAGGAGGAACTTCTGTAGTTCCGCTAATCAGATTAATGCATGTATTGCATGAGAACACCATTAATCTGAAGTCCTCACCATGAGTCGGTAACATTGGCCTTGTCTATCCAAGAGCCCAGGTCCCAGTGGGCCTCAGATTTATTCCACCTGTGTATTTGCAGGAGGCAGTGCGTGCTTTGCTTTGAGTGAAGTAGGAAATGGGTAGCAAGGACTCTTGTAGGATTTTGGGAGGAGTTTGGTTTTTATCTGTTTTAGTTGAATGTTCGGTTACCAAACAGTAGCAACAGTGCATCAAATACGGACTGCCTGAGGCTGAGAAGGAAGTTACTCAGTACAGGCTTATTCTGTGTCTTTTCAATAAGCCATCATTTAATCTCACAAAGGGATAGGAATACTCTACATATGAGATAAAACACAGTATTTCCACCTTGAGAAAAATGGGAGGTAGCCTGCTACCTTTTCTTCTATTCATGTGCTTATAAGCTGTTAGACTGCTTTTTTTCTTCTTAATCATTTCTTGGCTTTATTGTTTTAGGGCATGAAAAAAAGGATCTTCCCAAGTTTGAAAGGATGAAAATGGGATGAGAGATGTAAGGTATTAATAAAAAAAACCCCACTAATTTTTGGCATGGATATGAACAAAATAAGATTGAAGTAACACAGAAGTATCTTTCATATTATCACAGTAATATCCCATGAAATTTTTGATGTAGCAAAGGGACTGTAGAACTACCAACTGTCAGCAGTTGGATTATTAGAATAATTTTGGAAATGTGAATGCCAGTCTTGTGTCTTACCAGATGGAAAATATCTGGAGGATCTTGGACTTCCATTGAGACAGAGATGGGCAGCTGTCTCCTCTAACAGTTGGGAACTTTCCATTAGATGTCTTTGTGCTCCAGTTAAATTTAAATAATGGAGAGCACTCTCAGATGAGCGTTCTTCCCCCACACATGGAACACCATAGCTGTAAGCTTAAACAGGGGGAGAGACATAGGTCTCGGTTTACAAAATCGAGTTAGACTTATCAGGGAAACAGTCACAACTAAAGTTAAGTTTAACCTCCAGTTAAGTTAGTCTGCCCATGTGAGGTTTTCTTTCCATTTTTGTCTCTTTCTCTGCACCCTTTCCTTGGCTTTTCCCCAGATGGGTCCAACCAGTGGAGCAGAGCACCTGTGCTGCTGCTGGCACTCATGCCTCTGACGGGCAAAGCAGCTGCAGATTAATGGGGGCTGGACAAAGTAATTCCTTGGCTGTGAGGCAGCTTCTGCTGAGCCATGTAATTGATGAGCATTAACTGTTTCTCCTCCAGCCAAGGCTGCGATGTTGGCTCATTCATTTCTGTAGTATTGCTGAATGAGATTCAAGCTGGGGTCACTAACTGCAGAACTAAGGATTTGAGATGCTCTGTGGTCCTGGTAGCAGTTTAATCTGTGTTTGCATTCTGTATAAACCTGATTGCCCAAAGATTTTACTTGGTAAAGATCAGGCCAGAAAGCAGAGAATACAGGTTTTTCAAGGATTTAATTAAATAATGAGCAGTTTTTGCATGGTCTGCTTTCTATATTTCAGTAGTAAATAGCGTATCTTAATTTGTATTCTTGCCCAAATAGACTTCAGAGGTTTCAGCTCAAGTGAAGGCAATGGCAGGACCAAACTAGTCCTCTATTCAAAATGGAGTTTGCATCCTGACATGGATATATATACACACATGCATGGAAATTCCAAGACAGTGTGGCACATCATGTTACTTACTCTTTATAACACCTTCATGGCAGGATTAGCAATGATGATTTGCTTTATTTTACACTTGATGAAAATTATTTGTTTTATTTTTATTTTACATCATTTATGAGCAAAAGCCTCCAGTTTGGGACCTGCAACTGCTGCCAGTGCAGCAATGGTGTAAAAAGTGGGCATCTGAAAAAATGTTCTTGCTCTTACATTTCAGGTGTTGCAGAATAAAAGCTTCAGTGAATTAAGCAGCAGCCTGATTGCTGCTGCTTTTGCTATCCTTTCTGTTCTGCCTGTGTCTGCACAGTATATGTCAAAGCTGGTAGCCTTATATCTTATTGTACAAGGCAAACTATTAAGGTCATATGCGTTTACAGCCAATAGCAGCTTTGAATTTGGCTACATCCATTTCTGATCATACATTGGATTTCTTTCTTTGTCCCTAGAAGGGAGTGCTCACCTGCATGGGTGCCTTCAGTCCCCGCACATTCAGGCTGAAAGCTCATTGTGTTGGTGTGAGAAAAGGGAAGATGTTACTGAATGTGCTCAAGAGTTTTGGAGCTTTGGGCTGTGCCTGAATTGTGGTTATTTGTACATTTGAAAACAAAATCAAGTACACTTTATTCTTCAGGAAAGGTTATTTAAAATGTTTTAATCATATAAAACAACTCTCACAGAGGTACAACACCAGAAGTGGAGAAAAAAAACGAAAACGAAAAACCAAAAACCCAACTGCAGGAGCTCTGTCCGCTGTCTGTGCAAACAAACTTTTTTCCAAAACTTCCTTTAAAAGCTCACTATAAGTCAGGGATCTTGTGACAGGGAGCAGGGCTGCCAAGGGCAAGAGGAGCTTGTTTTGCAATTGGGCCTGGAGCGGAGTGGGGGGTTGGAATTGCTACATCTGGGAGCTGGGTTGTATATGCAAAGCACATGCTTTTGAGGGCTGGGGGGCTTTCCTAAACAAATGTATTTCCTAAACAAATGTAACTAGATTCTCTGCCATGTGCAGGGGAAACACTGATATTATCACAGTGAACCTTTGATCTGTTGCTCTGGAGCTGCTGTACACTGTGAAACCATTTTGAGAAGCACGTGCACAGTGACATAAAGCCAGGGTTGGAAAGGTATGTAGGGCACTAGGACAGAAGGGCTGGGTACGGATCTCTGCCATTCTGGGAGGGTGGCTCTGCCTCCTTGGAAAAAAAAGCTTCAGCTGGAGAAGAGGAGTGTCTTACAGCCTGCACTGCAGAAAGTGCAAGGGCAAATGAATGGGTAACGATGAAATTTTGTGACAATTGGGGTCCTCCAAAAGCCATCAGTCTCCATGCGCTGTGTTTAATGGCAAATTAAACTGCTTTTTATGTGCCCTGAAGAGTAGGAAGTGTCCCTGCCCCAACACCATAGCTGTCACCATGCTGGGTGTGAGGCAATGCCTCCTGCAGCTCACCATGGTGTGTCGAGCACTGCCCGAAGCCAGACTTAGCTGGGAACCCACAGCTCTCCTAACAGCTGTGCTCTGGGGCAAGAGGCTGTTCTTGGCCACAATCTCCTTATAGGCCTGAATAAATCATCTGTTCCCACTGATGCTCAAATAAGCCCTATTGAACTGGGTGGTTCACTCCACTTCCTTACTTAGTAGTATAACCATTAAGACTATAAATCTGCTTCTGCTTCTCTACTTAAATTATCTTCCTCCCCTTTCTTCCTCTTTCATCTTCCTCCTTTCTCAATTCCCCACTTTTTTTATGATATCTATGACAGTCCAAAGTCCGCAGTATTTTGCTTTTTGTTGTTCCTTTTCTTTCCCCTCCAGAACACATTACCCCAGGAGCAGCATTAACAATTTGTGGTCAGGCACGAGACTGCTATTTCACGGTGTTGGGGTTGCTGCCAAAAGAAATAAGGGGAGCTGCTGTGTTGCCACCCTGCCTGGCTGGACATGCAGCCCTGTGGTGGGGAGCCAGCAAGGCCAGTCCTTGAATCTTGAGGGCAGAGGACAAGGTGCTGCTCTTTGCTACTAACATATCACCGCTTTACTGATTAAACTCCTGCAGCAAGTTTGAGGCCTAAATGCTGTTTCTCTGGCATGCTAATTAACAGAAAATGATCATGCATGAACTGCAGCCCCACAGCCCACCAGTGATGCTGTGCTTTATTGCCTCTGCTCCTCCTGCTCCCAGGCTGACGAAGCCAATGGGTTTTGCTTTAGAAACAATTGTTTTCCCCTTTCCCCACCTATTATCTATAGTAAAAAGTTTCTCACAGCATAGAGGCTGGAAACGCAGATTAATGCCCTTTAATTACCTACCCATAATATACAAAAACAAAAGGTTTCTCACGTCATTCTTTCAATGTTTACTAAAATAGAGACTTTGCTCTCAAAGACCTCTCCTTAACTAGCCAAAACTCACGCTGAAGGTTAACAGCTCCTGAAATTAATGATTATCTTTCCTTGTTTGCTCAATGTTTCCCAGTTAAAACATGTAAATATGACTCCCCCGTGTAATTGCTGTGGTCAGCCAGCAGCGCACACTGCAGAAAACATAAACACGCCTATTAGCAGAGAGAAATATTACTCCCTCGCCTGGCCTCCCCAGGCTCCCAGAAGTGTCCGCTCGCCCAGAGAACAGCCAGTGCAGGATAACACCACCCCACTCAGGCTGGCGATTAGATGGAGCCTGCTATGAAAACCTCTCTCAAAATAGCAATTTCTAATCTTCCCTGAGGCTGTTCATCAGGTTTCTAATCCAGCAAAGCTGTCTGTACTGTAACATGCTGCGATTCCCAGGCCCTTATTAGAAACCCCTCTCGGTTACTACATTTACTGGGTCAGCAGACTGATGGCAGAAATAGCTGCAAATATTTTGTGAGACAGAGCTGAGGCAGCGGCTGATGCCGTGACATGGCTGCACGTTACCTGTGAGCAGCGGACATTACCAAAAGCTTGTCTGCATAGCAATACCACACAATGCCAACTTCTAATTTGATACTTTCTGAGTACTGAAGTATCTCAGCTTTTCTGGAGACAAATGCAATAGCTGCTCCTGTCTGTTCACTTTCAGATTAAATAGAAATGGTCTGAACATGTGCGACAATCAAAGATTTCCGGCAGCTTCACGGAAGCAAAGGTTTTGCCCCCTGTACCTTGGCCAGGGTAATTGCATCTGCCTCTTGCCAACCTTTCCCTGGGTGCTCCTGGCTGTCTCAGAGGACCTGATGTGTTGCAGAGTGGGGGTGACGTGACTGCTGTGGGTATCTTGCACGCAAGTATGTGATTTGTGCAGTATTAATGGGGACATCTCTGGCAAAAGGTGCTATATAAATGTAAACTTCCTGCTCACAAAGCGAGTCAGCGTCCTTGTGCCTGGTTGTATGTAAGCACGTGGTATTAGTGAGGCAACAGGCTGCTCAGTGTCCTCCTGCTACAGGAGCTTTAAGAGGCTACTCACACCCCAGGGTGATATCTGGACTTTGAGGCTTGGTTGAAGAACTGCAGGATTCCAAAGGGGCTCAGCTGAAGGATGCTGCGGGGACAGCATCTGGATGCAGTCCTGTGTGATCTGGTATAAGTGATCCTGCTCTGGCAGGAGGGTTGGACTGGATGAGCTTTCAAGCCCCTGAAATTCTGTGATTCTGTGATAACGGGGACACTGACAGGGGGCTGGTGCAGTGCTCAGCAGTATCTTGGCTGCTCCCAGCAGGAATGCCATGGCTGAGCCCCATCTGGGACTTGATTTGGTGGTTTCTGGTCCTTACAGCTGTGCTGTGCAGCCCAAAGGCCCTGCCCCTCTGGGAAGGGTATCGGGGGGGAGGGGTGTGGTGTGTGTGGAGATCAGGCTGGTGGTCAGTGCTTTCTGTACCCTAGGGCTTGTCATCCTGAGTGGACATCCTGCTCTGCAAAGTCATTTTTAAGATGAACCACCACCACACCATAGGAAGGTTTAAAGGCACCATGCACTGAGACCATGGTGGAAAGCAGCAGCATGTGGTACCAACACACCTCCTTAACACCAAACCAGGTGGGGGGGGGAATTTAAGAAACCTTGGGAAAGTAATTCAGATGTGTGAGCACTGCTAACCTCACAGGGCTGTGCACAACCATGTACCTTGCCAGGAAAAGCCCCCACTGCCTCCCAGCCTCCTCTCCCCTCACTGTCCCCGAACGCAGCCGTGCATGCTGCAGCAGCCCATCTGCAAGGCACATTCATCAGGAACATAATAAATACAGTGTGTTTTGTTTCTTTACTTAGCATGTTCCTCCCGAGAGGCTCCAAGGTCTTGAACTTGGGTTTTTACTGAGCTTGCTGTTTATCTGCCTGAGCCTACATGCGCATGTGCATGCGTGGGGGGCCAGCTTTGGTGACAGTGGTTTCCTCCCTGGCTGGCCAGCTCCAGGGCTGGGGGGGGGTCTGGAGCAGCCCCATTCTGCAGCTGATGGCCTGTCGGCAAAGGCTGCAGGAGCCTCTGTGCCCTGTCAGCCCTCAGCCAGTTCGCGGCTGTGCTCACATTTGCCCCCATCGCAATGAGATCAGCTGCCCTCCCCTGGTAGGATGTTTGTCTGTATATTTCAGCCTCATTTTGCTGTTCTTTTCTCCCCCTATCCTCCCCTCTTATTAACAGACTTTAGATAATGCTTGGGAAGTCCCCACAACCCATGAAGCCCAGAGCTCCCGCTGCTTCCCTGTGCTCTCCCTTTCACAGGTGGCTGACTCTGTGCCCCACCTCCCAGTGGTGACCTGTACACAGTCCTGTCTCAAAGCCTGTCAGCTCCAGACTGTGCATTGGCGTGGGGAAATAGGAGAAAGTGTTACACAAAGGCCAATATGGGGTGGGCATCGTGGTTTTGCCCCGCACTGTGGCTTCTGCCTTCTGGAGCCCTGCTTAGCATAGCCCCCTCCCTCCCCCCCGGCCTTGCTCAGCCACCCATCCCTGTCCTGAGAAGACCCCATGAAGCTGCAGGGCCGGCGTGTTCCTGCTGTTAGCTGCTGCCGGCACAGGGCAGTGACTCATTTTGCTGCTAAGGGCTCTGGGTGTGGATGTCTCCCTTGCTGCTTTGGCAGCAGCAGCTCCGTCTGACCAAGGGCTTTTGCTCCCTGACCAGCATGGCAATGCTTGTGGTCCTTGCCCACTGTGCAGCATCTGGTCACATCAGGCCACAAACTTGCAGCAAAACTACCTTCCTCATCCCTTGGTTTCCTAGAACTCCAGTGGCCAGCTTGGCAAGCAGAAGCTCAGTCCACAGGGCTTGTTATATCAACACAGCAGTGACCATTACTCAGAGGTTTACATGACGAAGCATTTGCAGATGTGCCAGAGGGTGTGTGGGGTGTTTTTTATTCTTTGCTTTTTCCATTTGAGCTACAGAAGCAAAGCAGCCCTTTGAAATGGCACAGAGGGACATAGCCTTTGTGCGCAAGATGGCAAATAGGGTATTTGAGCTGCATCTGGGAGCTGGAGCCCTGGAGCCCGCAAAGACACCCTGCCTGCATCTGGCAGTGCCTGGGCATGTTTCCTCCACTGCCAGCCCTGTCACAGGGCAGGCTACTGGGTGGCTGGCAGAGGTGTTGGGAGCTCCTGCTGGAAACCAGCCCCAAGCCAGGGAAACAAGCCATGGGGTGCTGTACTGGGGCTGTTAGATGCTCAGGCTAGGGACGTTGAAAGAAAGGTATCTTCAGTGCAATAAACATAACCTGAGCTGCAGCTGCAGCAATGGGATGTGGGCAGCCATCCTTCTCAGGGTAGTGGGAGCCCCTACAGCCCTTTTCCAGCCCTGACTGCACCCTGACCACACAGCAATATTGCCCCTTGCTTGTGCTTTCCTCTGCAGCTCTTACCTTTTCTCATTGTTTGTTTTTTTTTTCTTTCTTTTCTTCTTTCTTTTTGTTTTCCTTTTTCCCCTTTCCATTTCCACTCCTCTCCTTGGCTCTTTCTCCCTTTCTGCTTTGTCACAATCAGAAAAAAATCCTGACAATCAGGTGCAGTTACTGGCTTTGTGAGCCAGTGATGTCCAGTGAGACCATGGCCAGACTATGCTGGCCTAGGGCACGACCCCTTCCCAGGGGAAGGAGCAGTGCTGGTGCATGTGTCTGCCTGGGAGGGAGCCTGGCTGGTTCAAGGTGCAACATCCGAGCCCCCTGCCTGTACGAGCTGTTGTTCTGCCGCCTGTTAGTGAGCATTAACACGCTGCAGGCGGCCACGCAAAAATCCCAAGACTTGTAACTAGAGCTGGGGCTTTACCCAACACTGTCGGTGTGGATGGCTTCATAGGCACTTCTCTGGTTTCTGTGCATGTTGGCTCTGAAAGCCAAGCTTACCTCCTCTGAGCCGTGCAGCAGGGCCTTCATTTGAATTATGTACAAGAGCTAAGGGCAGCAGCTGGGCTGTGTGAGCATCTCCAGCCTCCACACCCAGGGCTGGTGAAATCGCCTCCTGGGCTGGCCCAGCTGGGCTTCCCGGGCACCTGCAGCCAGCAGCAACATCAGTAGAGCTGGTGATTGCCCCTTTCCCCATTCTTTTCCTATTTTGCCCTCTTTTTCCCATTTTCACATGACATGAAGCTACACAAATGTTTGATGCCATGAGATGCTGGACCAAGAAGTGGAGGTGGGTGCCATCCTCCTTGGGCAATCTCCCTGCAGTCAGCACTGCCTGGCTCCAAAACTGCCTAAAACCCACCTGAAAATGCCTGTGCCTGGGCTTACTGAGGCCCCACTGGGGTGTGGGGGACCTGCCTGCATGTGGGCAGCTTATGGGACAGATGCTGAAGCCACCTGATGGGCAGGGATAAGGGCATAAGTACTGTCCCCGCTGCTCCCCATCACTCAGAACCCTGCCGCCACCTCTGCATGGCCCCGGACGAACTCTCCTTGGTATGAGATCCGAATGGCATCTGGTTTGGCTTTGCTGTTGCTCCCTTCAGCCTCATTGCACTACAGGCTTGATTTTAATGGAAGGTGAAAGCATGGCAGGGGCATAGAGACGGCTGAGCTGGCCCCGTGCTGAACAAAGCTGAGGCTGGTGCTGATTCCTCGACAGAGCGAGCAGCCTGCCCGCTGCAAGCAGGGCGCTCCCAAGCCCTCATTCTTGGGAAAAACACATGCAACCTTAAAAAAAAAAATAAAAAAAAATCAGGCCAAGCTGTAGCAACACATCGCTTTGTTATAGATTAACTACTGCAGTACACCCCAGGCGCTGTGCTGAACTGTCCGTTTAACCTACTCTGCTGATCTTTTTTTTTTTATTTTAACACAGACACTACAAATTGCCATCTGTGCTATTATGTCTTGCTCCTCTACATTTCCAGGCAGGAGGCTGGGAGCTGGGGTTGGGGCAGTGCACTTCTAGGCACACCAGCCCCAGTGTGGTGGGCTACAGCCCAGGTGGGGCTGGGAAGCACCCTGCCACAGGGCACGTGTGACATCCAGGAGCCAAGACTCTTCATTTCAGTGCTGAGTAGAAATGTCGCTTATCAACTGACTAATTCTTCCCCGAGCATCTGCTGGCTTCTCGCAGGGACTGCCAGAGCCTCTCTGCCTCCCATAGGGAGGGCCCTTTGCCGGGCGCAGTGGTGCTGAGCTGAGTGATTTCCTCTCTGGAAAGGTTTCAGGTGCCTCCCAGAGCACGAGAGGGTTTTGCTGACCCGGCAGCCTGTAATTGTATTCCTGGACCTGAAACACCTCCTGAAGCTGCTCTTGGCCCCATTCCCCACTCCTCCAGCCCCAGGACAGGCTGTAATCGTCTCTTGGCAGGACAGCCCTGACCTGAGAGCGCCAGCTCCCAGCAGATTTCCCCAGCCTTTGCCGAGTGTTTGCAAAAAAACCCCAATGATTTATTCTCAACACCTCAGCTGGGTGGAGAAAAAAGAAAAAAACAACAACCCATGTTGCTCTTTATATCTATTCTTAAATTTGGTTGGTTTGTTTTCTTTGGTTAGTTTTGTTTTTTTTCAAGTAACAGAGGTTGCCAATAATAATACAGCAAGAACAGCTCCTGGCCCCATAACTGTCAGTTCTTTACCCTTTTTTTTTTTTTTGTGGCAAATGCCAGCCTGGTGTCATTCCAGCCCAATGTCTGCTGACAAAGTATCCATCAGCACTGCAGCTGGGGCTTACTGTGAGAGACCCGTGCTCCCTCAACCCCAGAGGATGGTGGGGACGGTGAGTAGCCCTTTGCTGTTGTTCGCAGCCACTGGTAGGTGACAGCTGCCACCCTCTGCCCCAAATAGCTGGTTATGGAAATACAGCCAAATGAAATGCAAAACCAACAGAAACAAATAGGGCGTATAGGCCAGTGCTTCAGGATGGGATTTTTTCATGAATACACTTATTTTGAAAATAAGAAAACGGTTCCCATCCTTTCCAGCCCCCTGGGATGAGGGTGTAGGCGTAGGGGCAACAACTATGCCCCTTCAAGAGAGGACTTGGGAAATGCCCTGCCATGACGGGCAGCGGAGGAGCCAGGAAAGTTTGACTCAGCCCTGGCAAGGTGGGGCTGATTTGTGTTAACCAGTTTCCTTGTTTGCACTGGGTGCAGGGCTGCAGAGGGAGCTGAGTTCTGGTCTGATGGTGCCCACCCCACAGCTGATGCTGCCCAGCATCCGTGCAGACCCAGGGTGGCAAAGCACACTCTTTGCCTTATGAAGGGCAGGCAGAAATACATCAGTGCCTTAAAATGTGACACTCCAGGTTATTTGCTATGTGAATGTATGTTCTTAAATAATAAAAAATGTAAATGTTAGTTAATGCCTTCCTTGTGTCTCTGCCTGCCTCCCTGCAGAGCTCTGCAAGGTCTGTAGCTGTAAAGCACAGCAAAAAAATGGGATTATTCAGCTGAGGGCTCCCACTGTCTGGGATGCCTGCAGGACTTGGACACAATGCCTCTGTCTCTGGGCAAAGAAAAGCTGCTTCCCATGGACCAGTGAAGCCTGGGAGTCCCATTCACCACCAACCACTTTCCCTGTAGGCCTGGCACCCCCTGCCCTCCCCACAAGTTGCTGCAGAGCTAGACTCCCATGTCCATGGTGTCCAGTGGTGGCAGCAGCTGTGGGAGAGGTGAGTGGGCTTCCCCCAGCGTCCTGGTGCTGGGATGGTTGAGACTCTCTCCCTCCTTGCTGCCTCCCTGCTGTGATGCTGGCCCACAAACCCAGCTGCAAACCCAGGCTGTCCAACAGCTAAATACTGGGAAACTGGGTGGGAGCCAGGGGCTTTGATCCCCAGCCATAAAAACCTCCTCCACAAGCTGACTTCTCTTGCAAAAGAGCCTCCCAGGGGGATTAAGCTGATGCTTGCTGCCCCTACAGACTTCACAGACCCAGAAGGGGAGTTTGGCTGGTAAGCAATGGGATCACCTGCAGACTTGTCCTGTAGCGGTGTGGTGCTGGCGCCAGTGCTCGTGCTGGACAGACGCGTGTACGTGCATTTGCCTTGGACTGCTCCCAAGTGCTGCTATGCTCCTCTCTGGTACATCTGCACACACCAGCTATGGCAAGGCCAGCTAAAAACCTTCTCAGCTGGGAAACTCCAATTAGAGGGCATGCACCCAGTGTGGTGCTGTGCTCCTTCTGGAGATGTCCAGCAGGGCAGGACAGGCACCAGGGGAATGGGAGCCTGTCTGAGGCAGCGCTGTGGACACAGCACCAGGGGGTCAGTGGCTGGAGCTGCTGCACTGACAGCAGTTATCAGGAGTGGATGCTACTGTCTACCTTACAAAAGCTTTTTAAAAATTTTTTACTTTTTCTTTTTCAATTTCCAGGGGGTGCACAGCAGCCACAGCCCACCGTGTGGTCACAGCACAGCCCACCCTGTGGTCACAGCCAGCCCTGCCATGAGTGACTTTTATTCCACTGTTCTGTGGTTAACCCAAGACCTTCCTTGTTCTTCTTGTCACTTGTTTTTAGCATTTCTGCTCCCTTATTTATATCTGCAGCCTTGTCTCTCACATCCCCGGACATGTGTCAGCGAGACATCTCTGCACTGGGGGGCTGATCCTTGGGATGCACCTCAGCCTGCCACCATATCCCCGATTGTCCAAGTCTAATAACTTCAGGGCATCAGTGCCATAAAACCTTTAACGTCACTCCAGCATTACTGAGCCATGGCTTCCTTGGCACAGCAATAACATCTAACATGGGATGGTTTTCTGCTCTGCCAAGTAACCTGACTTCCAGCGCTCCCCTCCCCATCTCCCTGCAGCTGGACTCCAGCATAGGCACTCTTGGTCACACCTGAATTTCATGATTTTGCAGCCCGGAGCACTTTGCCTGCAGCACCCAGCTGGGTCCCCTTCTGTTTCAGGAGCATTCAGCCACTGCAGCTCCCGGTGCTGGCTGGGACTGAGCAAAACTCAGTGCATCGGTGCTGAGCAGTGGAGCTTGACGCAGAGCTGGGATTGCTGCTGCTGGTCCCCATGGTGCAGTGACGGCTCGGCAGCGTGGGAGGGTTTTCTTTTCTTTATTAGTGAGCTCACTGAACTTTCCTGTACCCCCCACGAGGTTCCCATGGATCAGAGTTTGGCTCCTTGTCGGCCTCTGCACAGTTCCTGGGAGAGGGAGGAGCCAGTTCTGGCCCCAGTGGAGGGAATGGAGGCAGCATCCCCAGTGCACCTTTGCCCTCCTGCCACACTGACCCAGGCCACAGTCCCCACCAGCTCCACAGTGCTAGGTGCGGACACAGCACCTGACCCTTTTTCCAAATAAAAGATTTTTTTTAACAACAACAACAAAAATAATCCCTACCCTGAACATGTTTTTTAAGGAGAAACAAAGATTAGAAATACTGTAAGTGGTGGAGACAAAGCACCAAAAATAGCATGTGAAGTTTCCTCCATGTGCTCTCCCTGCAGGCAGCCTGCACTATATTTGTCTTCACTTGCCATTTCTGCTGCAATCAATTTGCAATTGCTGCTGGCGAGGAACCCATCTATTAAAAGATTGACTGAGATCTGTGGCAAAGATGTCTGTAATAAAAAATCTGGCCGTTCATTAAAAAAAACAAATAGTGTCCTTCTCTGCAGATCTTCCCAGCCCTAACAAAATCCACCCAAATCATCACTGGCCACATTGTCTGGGCTTGGGAGCAGCCGTGGAAACCCAGCGCGGGTTTCCTTTCACATGGGGAGGGATTTGCTCTGCAGCCTCTCAGAGACTTGGAAACACTTGGTGTTTGCTATATGTTGGTGCCTTATCTCCATGATTTGCTGCAGGCCACCCTGGTGAGGCAGATTCCTCCTGGGTCAATTGCTTTTATCATAAAAACAAATGTTTTCTATCATGCCTTTCATCCTGGGATGAAAGTGCAGATAGAAATCACGCGACTCCCCATGCTGCTTTGGTGGGCCCTGCTGCTGGGTGCTGCTGGCCCTTACTCCTCTCCTCCCAAAGAAATGGGGTAGGAGGCCCAGGGAAGGCAAATGGGAACCTGGAGCAGTCCCTGCCTTTGCCTAAAAAATAGCCCCATGGGGCTGCCTGAAAAATAACCCTGTGGGGCTCTCCAGAGGCATGCAGTTCTGCTACAACTTTTTGCCCCAAAGCTTCACAGCCAGTGCAGCCACCCAATTGGTTTCTGCCAGACCCAGGCACAGGCTGGGTGCATGTCTGACCCCTCTGTGTGAGGAAAGGATGCTGAGGGAGGCAGGAGGGTGATGAGGCTGTTCTGAGGAGGCTGAAGGCAGCCTGGGTAGAAAGCAAAACAGCGTCTGCGGGGGGATACAATTGCTGTCTATAAATAGCGCCGGGAAGCAAGCATCAAGGAGGGAAAAAAGCTATTCATGCTAAAGGACAATGTTGGCACAAAAGCAAATAGCTATAGTTAGCCATTAATAAATGAAGGCCAGAGATTAGAGAAAGTACCTAATATCAGAAAAGTGAGGTCTTGGAAGGCTTTCCAAGGGGAAGGGTAGGGGAGAACTTGACCAGCATTTAAAACAGGCAGTAGCTATTTTTTAAAAACCATTAAGTTATGAGCTGTCAAATGCAGCCTGCTGTGATTGCAGATGAGCCCTTTTTTCTGTGTAAAAGGGAAAATTTCACCTCTCTGTGATGTCAGGAACTGCAGAGGGGCCTGGGAAGCTGCCCTGTAAACAGCCCTGCAGGTACAATCCCATTCTGCAGCATGTCCTCCTCCCTTGGGCAGATCAATTGATGCCAGCACTTCCTGGAGCCCCCTGTGCCCACTCCGTCCTTCACAACCCTGTCAGGGGCCAAGCCTGCCTTGACTGATACTTTAATCCCCAGAGCTTCCCATCAATGCTGGGGGAGGGAGCAGGTACTGGCTCCTTGTTCCAGGCATGCCCCAGCCTGGGGATGTGGGGCTTGGGTGTGTGTTTCTCACCACAGTTAAGGCATCGTGCTGGCAGCAGCAGCTCCTGCCAGCCCGTCCCACAGTGGCCAGCAAAGGGCTGAGGCAGCCAGCCCCATCCTGCACAGCCAGCCCAGGACCCTGTGTCGTAAGCAAGGCATGATGGTTCTGCAGCCTTCCTATCTCCAGAAAATATCCAGGCACCCAGCCTAGTGTCATGCATAGAAGAAAATCCCACAGAGATGTAACCCCCTGGGCCAGAGGTGCAGGAAGGGCCCCGGTGGAGGGAGTAGAAGGGTCTGGGATTGGCTGTTGATTTTCTTTCCGTTTTGCGAATACACACCTGAACAAACAAGTACAAGGAACAGCGGGGACCAAGCTCACTCACCCCAGCTCTTCTGGCCTTTAAACAGCAGTTAGTGGAAGCAGCCCCAAGAATTTGTAAAACTCCTGCTCCCACCCTGAGCAACAGACGACTGGGTGCCCATTATGCCCACACCCACCCTCCTGCACGTCCAGTGGCAGAGACATCAAGGCAGGCAGCACAGCCCTGTCCCAGACACAGGGATGAGTGCCTGTAGGACACCTGCACTGTGCCCACATCAGCCCTCCACCATGGCTCTGGCTCCAGAAGCTTTCTCTCTGCACTATCCCCTTGTGAAAGAGCAGGATGGAAACCCACGGAGTGCACTGATAGGAACTCCCAACACCTCTAGTCTTTGTGGAGGACCCATGGCTGAACTGTTTGGGGATTGCTGTGAACAGCTCCAGCAGTACTTTGCCTGTGCAAACCCCAGGACAGTTCTGCTCACCCCTGATAAGAGCAGGAGTCCAACACAGGCAGGGAACAGGAGGAGCTCCCTTATCTGCTCCAGTCAGTGCAGGCTGCCGTGATGGCTTGGCTTTGCTACCGGGGGAACCGCAGTTTTCCCTTGAGGCTTTTGCAGAGAGCCTGGTGCCTTTCTGGAAGGCATGTTTTAGCTGAGAAGATGTTACTGGTTTGAATACAAATTGTAGTCTGTGCTGTATGGGCAGGTGGGGTAGATAAAGTGTGCTCTCTCTGGCCTTGAAACCCTTTGACTTTACCAACTCCTGCAACACTATCCTACAACATCCCTCATGGGGCTGGCAGCACCTTGACTGTCACAGAATCACAGAATGTGAGGGGTTAGAAGGGACTTTGGAAGATCACCTGGTCCAGCCTCCCTGCCAGAGCATGATCACCTAGATTAGGGTGTCAAATGCCATCAGACCCACAGAGCCATAAGGCCCTGGCCATCCCATCCCATCCCATCCCATCCCATCCCATCCCATGCAGAGCAGCTCCAGGATGTGCCTGGGCTGAGGGTGAGACTGAACAGATGCTCTTGCCTTGGGGCTCAGTGGTGCCCTGCAGCTGGAGCTGGGGTGCAGGCAGCAGCAAGCGCCTGTGTGTCTATATGGGTACGGTGGTGGCAGGGAGACGGTCCCTCCCTGGTTGCTATTTCCAGCAGATGAAGTAACTGGGTTT
>JANHFX010001043.1:0-19074 GCA_027560015.1 Chloroceryle amazona | reverse complement strand
TGGCCACCTGGGCACACTGTTGTCTCATGTTCAGCCAGCTATCAACCAACAGCCCCAGGTCCCTCTCTGCCAAGCAGCTTTCCAGCCACTCCAACCCAAGCCTGTAGTGCTGCCAGGGGCGGTTGTAGCTCAAATTCAGAACTTGGCATTAGGCCGTATTGAAATTCATACCATTGTCCTTGGCCTATCGATCCAGTCTGTCTGGATCCCTCTGCAGAGCTTCCCTACCCTTGAACAGATTGACACTCCCACCTTGCTTGGTGTCATCTGCAGACTTGCGGAGAGTGTACTCAATCCCTTATCCAGGTCATGAAATAAAAACTCACAATTGGAAAAATCAATTTCAAAGTAGTATGGTTACCTCATCAAGTAGTAAATAAATCTTTCTACACTAAAACTTGTGAAATGAGAAGGATGTAATTTAGATGCTGCAGGAAGACTACTCTAAAATAGGGATGAGAGCAGTGTTTCCCATAAGAGTTTAAAACAGCACATTGCAGAAGTATTACTCCATTACTTCAAACTGCCAGAAATTTTTCTAGACCACTTTTTCTAAACCAATTTCATAGTAGGATCTCTGGCTCTCACAGAGTCTTGTTCTTCAGGAGCAGGTTGGGTTCAGTAACTTTGGTTGAAAATATTCTGGGTTTGGTGCAAGAACAGGATCACACACACTCACTTCTTGTTTTCCAAGTGGTAATTTTCTGCTCTGGAGTGTTCACTCTAAATGTGAAATGATCATTAGCATAAACCTGAACGAAATAGGGGTGAATGACCTATCTTACAGTTGTGACCATGTGGTAAGTTCATGTGCAGGTGGTTATGGCAAACCAGCTGATGTCATTGGTTGCGTTAAAGTGACTTGTTTATGAGCCAAAGGCTTAAGTGAAGACAAGGCTCTTCCTGATGTGAACTTGACTCCAGGAATAGCAATTTTACAAGCTTTCTCAAACTGAAACAGCTCTTGAAAGCTAAGAAAACTGGCAAGGGCAATATAATGCTGTCATCTGACAGCTTCTGCCATAACTGCTACCTCATCTATGTGCTTATCTTCTGCAAACACATTCCACTGCCCTTACTAACACTGAGATAGCTAAGTTAATATTACAAATTTGTAATCCTTCTCTGATATTTATTAAGCAGTTGTTAGTTTGCACATCAATAAATAAGCCACCTTCTTTGAACAAAGCATTGCAAATACCTTACCAGATAATAGCTCTTTGGGCATTGATGTAGATATAATTTGGAGTTCTAGAAGAGGAGTGAAGACGCCCTCGATGTTCCCAAACATAGAAGAAAGGCCCAAGCTGAACAGCATTATGAAAAACAGGATGGCCCAGGCCTGAGAACCTGGCATGAGAATGATGGCTTGAGTGAAAACGATGAAAGCCAAGCCGGTTCCTGATACACTCTGCAGGTTTCAAAAACAGATAAATGTATGCATTACAGTGGTGTAAGTGTAGTTTCTCATGCGTTTAGAATTCTACCATACTTCTGTCCTTCCCTGGAGTCAAGGGTGCCGGTCAGCTTGTGGGGCTCAGTGGCAGCCAGCAGTTGAGAAAATGGGTAGTGGGGAGTGTTCACGGAGATTTTAATTTTAAATCATCTGAGATGCGTAGACAGTCATAGACTGGAATTGTAACCTGCACAGAGGGACGGTCCAGAGTAAAGCAGGTATGAGAGTTGTAATTGAAATAGCAATTAGTTTGCTAATACTATCTTAAATATGGTTGGTTGGTTTTAAATCTGTGATGTAATAGCTGCTGGAATGAAAAAGATGTAAATAAGGATATGATCACCAACCCTCTTGCTGCTGGCGTCATCAGAGGAAGCCAGACAGAACAGTAGCTGACTTGCGTCAGGGCTGGAATGTCATCCTTGGACTTCTCCATCATGTAAGCAGTACAGCCTATTTCACCCTTGTGCCTTTGTGGATCAGCACACTGTCCCTAGCAAATGTATCCACCCTTTTGTCCTAAGATTTTATTTTTTTCTCAAGCTCCTTTCTTTCTTACTGCCTCCTCTAACCATGGCCCTATTCTTTTCTCATTAGGTGAGTCCTCATAAAGGTTTCTAACAAGGTGAGTAGTAAATGAGAGTTACAGTACTGTGGGGGATCACCAGAGCAAGTGGAATTGAGGTTAGAAAAGTAAATAGAAGAAACATCTGTATTTAGGAAATGTCTGGGGTTGGAAATGAAGGAAAAGGAGAGGATCATGATGTATTTTGGTGGGGGAATGGAGGTTGGGGGAAAAAATATATTAAAATAATTGTGAGATCCTAAGCAGAGGGCAGGAAAAATAAAAGGTAGAGCACAAGAGGGACTAGAAAGATGAGAAAAGGAAAATAGAAGATAGGGGTATGATACCTTCCTGGTGGTCATATGTGTAATTGAAGGCAAACAGTGAACAGTTTAATCTTTTTTGTTGGTTGGTTGGTTTGTTTGTTTTTGTGTTTTGGTTTTTGTTGGGGTTTTTTTGGTTGGTTGTTTTTTTGATGCTTTGGTAAATATGGATTTAGGAAACTCCCATTCAGCATCTTTTTTTTTTTTTTCTCAGCCAGATGTGTTTCCTCTGTTGTGCTTAGGACTGAATCTAGTGTCTACAGTAAACTCCAGGTAGGAGCACCTTTGAAGATTAGTTTTCTGGTAGTTGTAATTTTGTACACCCTGCCAGACAGCTTGGAGCTCAGACTGTCCTGCAGCAGTGTTATTTCAAATTTTGAAAAACTGCGTTGTTCCATGATTGTGTAATGTGTTCACTGCAAGTAGAGTAAATTACAAGTACTTATAAGAAAAAGGAAGATACCAGCCCTTCTGCTTATGTTGTTTAAGAGTTCCTTTGTTGAAAGCAATTATGGTACCTGATCAAGAAATTCTTGAAGGTTACAGCTTTTCAGTTTGAGTCCAGCAATTTTTTCTGGATACGATGAATTTAGGAAAGTAATCCAGGCTGTGTAATTCTGTCGCATGATGCTTTCTTCCGGAAGATCAAATTCATTGATGATACTGATAATGTTCCTGACAGAGAAGCCAACATATCATTAGTCTATATGTTTGCAGATGATGTGGCTGGAAATGCTATGCCATGTATTCAGATGTTAATAGAAAGTTGTGTTACTTGCTGTGACATTATAAAGGAAAACCTTAAATGAGGTCTTATATATATATAAGATATCTAGGAGAAAATATTCAGACTATTTAATATCTTCTCTTTCAGATACAAACTCCTGAGTACTTTATGCAGATGCAGTTGCTAAACTATTTCTGGTTTTATTTTATCATCTCTCCAGAGCATTTTAACCACTTGCCTTTGATAGCTTAGGGAATCTGATGGAATAGGAAAAGGTGTTGATTTTTTTTTAACTACTTCTAATGCTGGCCTGAAATTGAGATGTGATCCTGGATGTACTTTTTGCAGTGGACTATTTTATAATTTGTCTTTCTTACAAATGTTGCCCCTGAGCATTCTTGCCTCAGTGCCATAATACTTTCTACTTTCATATTAGACTTCTCTATACTACTGGGTTTTAGTTAGAATAAGTTCTCCAAGTGCACGTTCTTGAAGCAACACATTATCTATTTAGGCATTAAAACCACAGTATAACACTGGAAATGGAATGGAAATGTTTCTCACCTGTCCAAGCAGTCCCAGTAGCCTGTGGTTGCTTTAAATCCCAAAACAGAAAAGACTGGGATGGAAGCATAGAGGGATGTCACGCTGTTCACAACTGCTACTGTCACAGCATCCTTTTCACAGTCATTTCTAGAAATAGCATTCAAACAAGTAAAGTGACTAAAAAAACAAGGCAGAAGTTATCTGTGGTTCTCTCAGGTATTTCGGCAAACATTTCATTTTTTAGTGTTTTGGGGTGGTGGGGGGTGTCCTGTTAAAAAAATCTATTTGACCTTTTAGTAAGACAGCAGCTGATAAAAACCTTTATAAAGGATCTTAATTTTCTAAATATCCTAAAGGAAAGAGTTTTGAAAATTTCATAAAATCGCACAAAATTCAGGAATAATTTAGCCCATTTTTATAAATGTTGTAGTTCTACTTACTTTGGTGGGTTGTAGCTTGAGAATGCAATAAGCCCTCCAAAAGCCAGGGAGAGAGAGAAGAAAATCTGGGTAGCTGCATCAAGCCATACACGGGGATTTTTTAAAGTGTTCAGCTAAAATAATTGGAATAAATGCATGTGTTAAATGAAACAGTCTTAAACGAAATAGAATGTCTTAAATGAAAATGGTGTTTTTCTATCTCAGTTTTGATAGCTCATCTCTTATTTCACTTTTGGAATTGTGAGTTATGTTGCTATCTAAATAAACTGAAAATGGGAGTTAGTACAAAACAGCTCAGTAAACAGGGATTTCTGAAGACATAATTTGTTCTATTTGTATGTATGTAAGAATTATGGATTCTGTTTAATTGTACAGTTCAAACTGATGGTAAAAAGGTATTTCCAAATGATAGGCACACAATAGGGACAGTAAATTACATTTTTCCTCAATTTCTTTCTTTTTGTTATGCCGCATACTGGGAAACTTACAGTTTAAGAATATTATCTTCGTAAAACTGTATAAACAATACTCCGCTTTAAGACACAAAGTGATTCCATAGATTTCCGAATTTGCTTCAAAAAATTTTAAAAAGGACTAAAAGCCCAAGACGACAAGAATTATTCATTGAAATAAAAGTATTTTAGATTCAAAGTACTGTGAAAACAGTAATAGAAGATAAAAGGGCAATATGGGTAAAATAAGGAAAAAGGAGAAGTTGAGAGTGAAATTTTGAATTTTGATGTAAGGGTGATGTGATAGAGGAAGCTAAATTAAAAAGTCAGTGATTGTTGGATTACAGAAAATAATAGGCAGTTTTAAGTAGCTGCACCGAGAAGGAATCTTGCCATTAAGATCAGTCCGGAAGAAAAAGATAAAACACCAGTAATGCACGAAATGTAAGGTTTATTTTGAAAGACCATAACGAGACTTTCCAGTGCCAGAGGCCTCACTGGCAGGACCCTGTGCTGATGCAGAGATAGTTTGCTACTGCAGTGCAGAAACTCGGCATTTGCATTGCTGCACGGTCTTCACAATTTGATTAACTGCTGCCAGGTCAATTACAACTCTGGCTTTCTGACTGAGGTCTTGGGCAAATGAGTCTGGTGACTGTTTAGTTTGGTGCTAGATGCAGTGCATTTATTGACTCTAAAAGATCCTAATCAACACCTAAACTTGAAGAAATAGTGGACAGGCAAGTGTGCCATGGCAATGTCATTATCTGCTCTTAAGTAAATAATTATGAATCTAAATGTTGTGTTGTATTTTCAGTAATACAGTGTATAGATTTCTTAAGTGTGTCTTCAGAAGAAAAAGTGCTGAAGCTAAAAACATGTGGATGAAGAAATAAAGCCACAGTGTTAATGAATTAACACAGCAGTAATGAGGAAGAATAATTGCTTTGCCTTAGGGAGGTGGAGGGGAGGCGGGCAGGGTGCAAAATGTTTGGATACTTCAACACATGAAACACAGACAGAAACTTTCTTACAACAGAATTAAAAATGCTGGATTCCCTGAGATGTGTACTTTTAGTATAAAACCAGCTATTTCTTCTCTCATAGGCAAGTGGCCAACAAGTAATAGTGCACTTAAAGACAGCAATTAATTAAGGTAATGGTTTTGTTCTTAACACCAGAAACCGTATGAACAGGCCAGGTACCTGGGAAGGAGTTTTAAGTGTCCATTCACAGTAATATATCAACTGTAAAACTAAACTGCAAAATAGAAGGAAAAAATAGTGATTGCCTCTGCGCTCAAGGATCTGGTGCCTGTGTTGCGTTTTTCTATTCTCACTGCTCATTAAATAGCTGCGGAGCCCTGGGTGCAGGCATCAGTTGGCCACCCAAGTTCCTGGATTTGTTTATTCCCAGAGAACCCCCCGGTGTTTACAGCCTCTTGGAGCTCTTTCACATGTGAAAGAAACTGGAGAAGGCGGCACTTGGGCTCCTGAGCTGACACAGATGCCCACAGAAGTTGAACTCTGTAGAGACTGTTGCTGATACTCGATGGGATCCCTTTTCTACTGTCTCTTAATTATTTTGTTTTCCAAGTAACTTTTCAAATATCTCTGTTCCAGCTCCTCTGTTGCTTCATCTTTGTATGACTTCTGCTTTCCTCTTAAGTGCCTGTGAGTGTAACTTCTGTATCTTTTTCGCTTTCATGGCAGCTTCACTTTCCAGGTAGCCAAGGATTTCAAGAGGGCAAGCTGTCAGACTTCTCCATGTCTGAAAGTCAATGAAAAGAAGTATTTGTTATTTGTTCTAGAATTTAAGGTGTGAAAGCACATCAGATGACAAAAAGTTGACTATGTGTTTCTGCATGGAGATGAAACCACAGCCTGCCATATTTAGAATCCACAAGCATGCAGCAATTATTTGGAAAGTGAGTACAAATGTAAACAAAGGTGGTTTGAGGGGAAAAAAAAACACAGTTGGGTGATGATTATACTGAAATTGGTTGAGATGTGACTTTTAGCACTAAATATTATTTTCTTTCATAGTTTCAAAAACAACAGTGAGGTGTTATGAGTGGATGTGGCAGCTGTGACAGAGCAACTACACTTTCTGCTGCGCTGCAAAATTGGGAAAATGTGGAAAATATTTCAACAAAATGTCAAGAAGGTTGATTTTTTTTTTAAGCAAGGTGAAACATGCAGTACATGAACTAACTCATATTTCATTTTGCTACAACTTTATAAGCTTGCAAAATGACAGGAAAAGAAAACAGCACAGACTTAAAAAACACGCTTTAGAGTTTTGTAAATTTATGTGGTCTGAGTGGGCCAGGTAAATCTTTGTCAAAAACAACCCACAGAACAACAGTCACCTTATAAAACTCACTTTGGGACATCCCCTGTGCAGAAGGATAGAAAGAAAAGTGTGTGTATTGTCTAGTTCCTCATCACACAGGCTAACAGAAAAGGCAACGCTTGGTGCTGCAGTCGTGGGCTATGAGGAAGAATAGACAGAGCTGTTCTGTTGTACGTGTACTCTCTGAAGTCCTTGAAGTGCCAGAATCCTCCATAGCAGTTGGTGTGCTGGTTTATCAAAGCCATCTCTAACTTTTATGCAATAGCAACACCCATAACAGGTATCACTTACCAGGCTGTTGTGTCAGCTTTTCTGTATTTGTAGATAAGAACATAGCTTCATCACCAAAACCATCTTCAGATGACTCTTCAAGGATGTCCTCAGGATCTGCTTCCTCAAGCTGACTAATCATTAATTGCAGGTTGATTGCAAATGAATTTTCATGCTGACTTCTGGCACCAGTCTGCAAAACCATCCAGCTCTTCTTTTACGATGATCTGCTCCCCCACAGCACTGCAATAGCTCCAGGCTTTGTGAATACACATAAATCTAGTTTTTGCTTAACATTCACTGTGCAATGGTCTTTAGTCCTGAGGATGCCTGAGCTCTTCCAGAGAAACCTGCCAGCCAAGCTGAGACCAAATGACAACAGGCCAAGCCCTGTTCTGCTTATGTTGTCTCATCTGCTTTCTTCATTAAGACATTGCACTAAGTATTTACTGTCTGGGCCCTACGAAAACTCAAGTGTACGTCCCGATCGCCTGTAAAGACAAAGACTGTCCTTTTTGAGCTCTGTGAGTGGAAAATACCAGTGCTCCTGAGGTGGGAAGCACTGCACTGACTGCAGAGGCAGAGGGTGTTCTGAGACCATCTGTCGGTGCTGCTTTTCTTCCTCTACCCTCAGTATTTTCTGGAGCATTTTGGCATGAAGGCAGAGCTGGGAGGAGCCTACAGTTGCTAGCACTGCTCTGGTGGGACAGTTTGTCTGTGCATTTGGGAAGGCTGATAAGGACAATGTAAAGAGGTCCTTCTGAAATGGCCAGCATATGGAGGGATCTAGGATTCCTGTCCCTTTGAAAATATGAGAAAAAAGGGAGAGGGGTATTCTCCAGTTCTGCCTTCTAGGGACATCTAGGGGGGTGAAACTACGGAGAAGTTACTTTCAAGCCCCAACCCCCCCCCAAAAAAAAAAATCTCTTTGCAGTGTAATTCCTCACTCATTTATCTTGTGAATTCTTAACAGATCTAAGTTGTGTAAATTCCGTAGTGTTATCAGGGAATTTCCTTCTTTGTCATGTGTAAAAGAGATGACTCTGTGTGAAGTGGATCAGTTTCACTTAGACATTCAAGACCAGGGCATCCATGACATACTTCATTTTCCAGTATTTTCTGAAATGCTTATTACTGAACTATTAAATACTTTTCTGCCTATTGTTTTGATAAAATGTATTCAAATACTAAATCACTTCATCTCAGAAAAAAAGAGCTTAGCTCGTAGGGAGCTAGATCAGAAGTTGCTGGGAAATGAATATACAGTTACTGCTATCCGAGGGGGAGAAAAAAGAAAAACAGTACTTCTGACTATAGGAGCAATACTTACATTAGGGGTGAAGAGGTAAGCCAGGCCATCAGTGGCTCCTGGTAGAGTGAGTCCGTGAATAAGGAATACAGTTAGGACCAGGTAGGGAAATATTGCTGTTACATAAATTGCCTAAAGAAAGAAGACAGGCAGTTACTGAAAGTAACATGGATAACGCCTGTTTAAGTTAGTGCAATGTACAGTCCTAATGATATTAGATAAGGCAGGTACAGGTAAACATTGCCATCCTTAAAAGAAGCATAATACGCTTTTGCAGAATGTATTTGTAACAAAACTGCTCTTAAAAACTGCATGAGAGGAGACCGGTGGGGCAGAAGCATTTACGGTGGAAAAGGAGAAGCGTTGTTCTGAGCCCTCTGTACCGCTGCTACCACTTTGTTGGACAAAGAGCACACAGAAATCGTGCTCAGGGGGTAAAGGGGGAGGGCTTTCCTTGGTGGTGAAACTCAGCATCTGGAAAGCAAGATCCAGAGTGTGGGATAATGCTCTTCTCTGTCCTTTCCATACCTTTCCTGTGGTTTCAATTCCTCGGATGGTGCAGAGATAGACAATTGCCCAGCAAGTTGCTAAGCACAGAATGAGCCACCACTGTAATGTGCCACTCTCAGTGATATCGGGTGTTATGTTCAAAGTTTTCCTGTACCAAAAATAATTTACTGAGGTACTTTTGTAACATTCTTCATTGAGACCTGGGGGGGGAATAAAAAAAAAAGTTGCAAGCGGTAAGAATATATTTTAAAGTTGGTAATATTTTTCCTACTATCTGTAGGGTTAGGAAGCAATACTTTATACTAATGCATAGTAGCAGGATGGTCTCTTCTGGGCTGCCACTAAAATACAGAGATGGGCTGAAGGGGCCTTTCTGCAATGTCTTGGTGCACAACCACTGCCAGGTTAGGCTGAAACGCTGAGGCCTGTATGAGATCTTCACCAGGACATCTCCAGCATTTCTACAGGTGATAACACTCTAAATAGAAAAGGTGTCATACTCAGTGCAAGGTAAAATCTAAACTGTAATTGTAATAAAGACTGAAATTTTTTAGCTGTATGTGTACAAGTTGTTGGAGCTGTAACAAGTTTCAGGCACCTGAGGATACATCTAAACCCAGGATCCGCATGCTGTGTAGTGAGGCAAGACCCAGGTATCAGCCTCTTTAGTTGATGTTTCCAGTACTTCTGTGAGCAGGAACCTTGAGCACCTGTGCCTGGGGGAGTGGGCACTCCCCAGCCAGGTTCTGCATCTTGAGAAGAGGGAACCGGGAACACGACATATGCCACAACCTGGGGTCACCCCTCTGCTTGCATGCATCCTAAATGCCTGAACAGGAGGTTGAAAGAGGATCTTCAGGAAGCCCACTGACCTGCTGCCTTTTGCTAGAAACCCAGGTTCCATGGTTGCTGCAGCTGCTGCCTTTGCTCCTGGCCAGAATGAGGTGTGTGCTGAGGCAGCCCTGTGCATTTCCAGGAGCTGGGACTGCGCAGTGCAGAGCTGAGCAATCCCTGTAGCCAGGAAGTCCAGCATACACCATGACTGGGTGAGCTCCTTCTCCTTTCCCTGCCTGGTGACACCTGACTGCATCTCTTCCTCTGCCTAGGAAATCCTGTTCATTTTTTTGCCTTGTCTCCTGCTGAAACTGCTGTTTTGCACATAATCCCACACACGTTAAGCATCACTGTTTTTTTTGCTCAGACTACCTAATGCACAGAGCAGAGTAGCCTAAGCAGGGCTGTCCTGCATCCAGTCATTGTATTGTGGCTCTGTGAAGGGAAAGAGCATGTCCACAGGCACGAGGATGATCAAATGCTGCATTTCAGCAATATCCTGATGCTGTATATATTGGTAGTAAGTGGCTGAATGAGTTGCATGGCTACAGGAAACCTCCCCGATTCTTCTGTTTAAGTTCCAGAGCTTAAATGATATATTTTACACCATGTACTCAAACTTGCTGGTGTCCTTTCCTCAGATCTGGAATAAAAGAATCAGTCGTGCACCTGGACATACACTGACCAGCACAATCCCCGTTGCCTCCCAATACACAGTCTCCAGCTGTTGAATGAAAGTCTGTGGGTTGTAGCAGGGTGTATGAGGAATGAACTATGTAGTGAAAAGCTTTGCCGCTCTTGTCCCTTCAGTCCCAGCTTAAGTACATGAGCCTAAAATAATGTCATTTTAGTCTATGCTCAGCTAAGCCTGGAGGATGGGACCAGCTGCTACTTGACTCAGTAAGCAGCTCCCTGGAGAGAGCATTGCAGTCACGATGGAGAAGTGCAGGTTCTTCCCATCTTGGCACTAGTATTGAAAAATCCATTCTTCAGTATTTTCTAAAAGATGCTTAACTAAAAATGCAGGTTTTGTATACTAAACTAGTTGATTAAAAAGTTGATCTCTTGGAAAGGCTTGGAAAACAATTGTTTATCTCACTAGTTGGGGCACCTGTATCCTGAGAAATAAAAGAAACCTATTTCTTAAGGTCCAAATAATTTCCCCTACTTCTGTAACAAAGATGTGGGATGTCCAATTGTCTTCCTACTCTAGAGTAGTCCAGAGGTCTCCAAAAGACATCTCCTATGTGTTGTCTTTTTTCTTAGCCTTTCTTGGATTATGTTACTTGGTCTGCCCTGGAACTTGTTGTCTTTCATGCCCTGAACAAAAAAAGAAGGCTAAAAAACAATTTGGAGGAACTGAGTGCAGCTTCCTTATCCTGCTTAGGTATGTCCTTGGTCTTAGTAGATGTTCTGTAATGGGTAGTGTGAATTTGGTTTGAGCCTCAAAGTACTTTTAGTAGTTTCTCTGCTACCTTATTTAGTTCCTTAGTCCCTTCCCATTTTGAAATCGAGCAAAAGGGGTCGTCAACTTCCTGGCTTTTTTTGTTCCTTGGAGGATGATGAATTTGAGTTGTCACTCTCATAGCTTTTTGACAGGAAAACAAACCAGGTCTTGTGTGCAATGTGGGGCAAAGTCAAATGTGGTTTCTCTTCTCAGGGGTTTCTTGGCTAGCTGCTCTAGGAAGCTGTCTGGTCAGATGTGTAGAAGTAGTCTCAGCAGTCTACAGGCATAATCCAAAGTTCTCCAGTAGTGCTGTGTTTCCTGCTCTGGCAACACAGCTGACCTTTCTCAGCAAACTATGGCAAATGAACTGAGAAGTTTCTATAAGAGCTTGGTATGAGTCATAACGAATGTATCACCACCTAATGAAAACTCCGAAGTCTTATTTAAAACAGCTGCTGAAAGATGTAGTCATAAATTTGGTTCTTAATTAGACTAACAATATCACATCTTGATACATAATTTATGATGATAGATAAATGAGCTGATAAAGGACTATCTCTCCATAGTCAGAAAGCAGAGGACACTCTTTCAGACTGGTATTTCTATCAAGCATAAAAAAAAAAATATGCACAAGCATAAAAAGTAAACACAATTTCCTTTCTCCCAGACTCTGACATTTGTGATGCTCCTTTTGCTAGCAGTGATGCTTGAAGTGGTAGTTACCTGTTCTGTTTTCATTTAGAGGACAAATGCTCCAAGGAAGAGGTTCTTGGAAGGAGTTTATGAAATACCACATCACCCAGGTTAAAACGGTGTTGTAGTATAAGCTCACCAGAACCGACACCATCCATGAACCAACCCCTGCAGAAAGCACAAGATCTCATCTTAGAAAAGTTTTGGAAAAAATTATGAGTTACAGTACTTGCTCTTAGAAGCTCCTTTCCTAATTTTTCAGGATTTTCTGCTTCTCCCAGAGATTTTCCCATGAACGATGGCCATTTTTGCCCTCAGCTCAACGGTGGTGCACAGTCCCCCAGCTCGCCAGCCCTACTCCAAGAAGGCTGGTGCTCCCTACTTATGTAGCAGATTAGGGTTGAAATCTTTGCTGTATTATATAATAAATTACACAAACCAGGGCAACTTTAATAGCAGAGACCAAGAGAGACCGAAGTTGCACAGCATGCTATAAGTGCCCAAGGGCACTCTTCTGTCCCAAACCACACACATACGCCTTAAACCGGTAACGGTTTTGCTCCTACAATAAGGAAGGAAGAATAGCAACACCAGGGATTCTGCTTGCTTGCATTTTTGCAAAGGGAGGGATGGGCGTGCCTGATTGTAGGAGATGGGAATAGCTGGAGGCACTACACTACTGCTTGGTATTTCCTCCTGCTTGCCCTTTGGACCTTAGATAAGTCCTCTTACCCAGCCCTTCTCCTCCCACATGCCACTGCAGGCAGGGCTGTCACTGCCAATCCCACTTCCAGGCACCTGCTTAAAGCAAGACACAATCCAGCAGTGCTGACTGGAGCATCTGAGGGTTTCTTCTTGTCCCCCAGGCAGGAGGCTGCTGTCTCAAAGCCAGTTGAGCCAGTGGTTTGGCCTTCTAACAGTGTCTGCTACCATTCAGTTTTTGCAGCCTAACAATGTGCAGCGGGGACCAGATACTTTTTCCAGTGTCTATCAAAATAACTAGCTAAAAATTTCCCAGTCCAGGCCTGCACAGTGGTTTGATGCACGCTGCTCTGTGGATTGTCCCTCATGCCCAGCCATGTTAATAAACTCCCTTCAGTAGCCTCACTGTGCCCACCTCTCCCAAAGGGAAACTTTCCCAGGTGCTTTAGGATCTTCAGGAGGTTCCAGGCTCCCATTCCTAATTTTTATATCTTTCTGTCTCCCTTCCAGTCCAACTGACACTAGAGGAGAAGACTGACTCCTGGAGTGTCACCGAGGGAGGAGCAGGCAGCTCTTGTGTAGGATCCAAGATATGGTAGGAACAAGGCAGTATTGACTAGCAGAACTCAACATCATTATGCTTCCCAAAGCAAAGGTTATGAGGTTTGCATTTAAGGTTCCTGTGTGCCTGGGGTAACACCTGATGGGAGTGATGTCCTAACAAGCATCAGGCAGAGGTCTGTAGGAAGTGAATGCTGGGTGGGATCTCAGCTGCAGTTCATTGAGCTGGGAGCCCAAGAGACATACCGACCCCTCCGAGGTAAGGTGAGATGGCATTCCAGGCACCGATGCTGCCTTTCCTCAGGCACTGCCCTAGGGCCAGTTCGAGATGCAGCAGTGGAATTCCTTCGAAGAGAAGAGCGATGAAGTATGGGATCAGGAATGCCCCTGAAAACACAAGTGCAATTGAACTACATGGTTATCTGCATCTCTCTGAAATTACTGGTTTATGATGCTAATATAGTCCTTGTGGGGTGTGTTGTGAGAGGCAACATTGCTAGGGATACCTGCCAAGTAACATCTTTTATCGGTAATTTTGTTGGTGAAGATGTAGGAGGAAGACTGGGTTGCTTAGTGATTCAGGATGCTTACCCTCAGGCACTGCTACAGCCTTTCTTTTAAACAGCATCTTTGCTCCCCCTACTCATAAATCACAAAGCACAAGGGCTTGCCTCTACCTTACGGTGTCTGCTTCCCCTTCTAAAGCTCTCAGATGTGTGTACGTCCCTCCTCCCCTGGTAAAGAAGTATTATGTGCTGGAGACCCCCAAGAGACCTGCTTACTTTAGAGCATGAAGTTCTGCTCAGGACACAGAGCCTCTCACTAATGAAGGACTGATAGCAAGACTGAAGTTGTTTCTTGAGGTGTGGGAGCAATGAAACTGCTGTACTCCTAATTTGTAGCCTCTACGTCTTCCCTGTTTTTCTCATAGTGGTTTCCTAGGGCCGAAGGCAGCTGGATGACTGCAGGCAGGTAGCAATCCTGATAACAGCCTTCCCTCGGAAGGAACATGGGTTTGGGACTCCCTCCTTTGCACAGGTAGTAATTTTCATGAGACCAGAAGTTTCATTAGTATGTTTAAAGCACCTGTCCAAATGTCCAATTAAATAAAAATAGTCTAATAGATGGAAGTTTATTGCCCTGGCCAACTACCACTGTGACCACAAAGCTCTTTTCTTTGGGAAAACAAGACAGAAGTCCTGCCTCAGCCCCCTCCCATTCCTTCTACCAACTCAAACCAACTCTGTGCTCCTTGTCACTTTGTTGGTAAACTTGTGCGTTGTTACACCATTTCAGCTTTCCTCCAAATCTCCTATCTGAGTCTGCCCAGCTCTGCTCTTCCATCTCCGGGGAACCTTCTTCCCCCCCTTCCACAGTCAGGGAGTGCAGCTTCACCATCACCAACACTATCAGAGAGCAGAGCAGCTCGGCTCTCTGCTCCATCTTCAGCCCTGCGAGGGAGATGAGGGAATGAGCAAGGATTCCTGGTCTCTTCCTGGAACAGCTCCTGTATTTTGCAATCACTGACTATTTAGAAAGGCTGGGCAGATAAGTCAAATCACTTGAGCTAGAAATTGCAATAACTTTGCTACCTATTGCTAGGTGCTGCAATAGCTACATACAACACCCAGAGGTGTGTTGTTTAATGGTTTAGCCCTTTATCAAGAAATACATAGGAACAAAAATCTGCAAAGTTCTTCTCAATGAGGAACTGTTCTTAATTTGGCAAAGGTGGAAATAAATGTCTCCTTCTTACGATCTGATTTCTTCAAGTGTTTTCAGCTGCTAAGAAGCAGATTTGGAAAAGGAGTATCACGGTAATTCCCAGGTTAAATCCTCAGTTTAGATCCTTTGTACTCCTGCTCAATAGTCCTCTCGATTGCAGGAAGCTCTAAACACCACCCCACCACCCCCAAAGAGACGTTTACAGAGGGAGTTAAGGACCACAATAGTATGTTTATTTTTAAGTGCCCTACCACCTGATGAAATCTCACCTGGAGATACCTACTGAAGTTTCCCCGTAAATACTAAGGAATTGTAGTCGGGCCTGTTGCAATAGGGCAAAGGGTGATGATTTTAAATTAAAAGAGGATAGATTTAGACTAGATAGAAGGAAGACACTTTTTACAATGAGGGTGGTGAGACACTGACACAAGTTGCCCAGAGAGGTGGTAGAAGCACCATCCCTGGTAACATTTAAATTCGGTGTGAATGGGACTCTGAGCAACCTGATCTAGTTGAAGATGTCCCAGCTCACTGAAGGGGGGTTGGATAGATGACCTTTAGAAGTCCCTTCCAACCCAAAACATTCAATGATTCTATGAATTTGCAGTTCCTTTCCACAAGAACTGAGTAACCTCTCCCCATGCTCAGTCCTGTGTTCTCCTTCAAACCTGCTACAATATCCCGCTCTGCAGCACCCCAAAGGGTGCTCACCCAGTCCTCCTGACAGCCCAGTGCCTTGGGCTGGCTCCTGGGAAGAGCAAAACAGTCACACAGGTGACCCGACCACTCTGTTTGTTCCCCCAGCCCCCTGGCCAGTCACCAGCTGCAGGCAGCAGCTGTGCCACTGCCATCCATGCAGTACTGAGCCCTTGCTAGCAGAGCGCTCTGTGAGCAGCAGTCTTATCTCCCCTATCATATCTCCCTGGAAGTAACTGTGTAATAATGAGTGCAAACTGCCCTCTGTTATCTCTCTCCCCTTTTCTGTTTGCTAGTTGAACTATTGACAGCAGAGCATGTTTAGATATTCTGCTGATAAAAACCTGTTTACTTTGTACTGGATTGCAAGTATCTCTAGTCATATTTACACCACAGCCAAACATGATGTCACACTTGGAAAGAACATAACTGGTTTTCCATGAGGACAATATGAAAAGTATGTCATCTGCAAATATGAAAATACAGCTGAAGATTGGGCTAATAGTTAATGGAGCTAATCTTTCTCAAACCTAATTCCAAAAAATGGCTTGTCGTGTAAAAATATGTTTTCAGTTATTCATTCCTTTGCTTTACAGCATTTTTAGGCAAAAGGGAAATAGGAAAAGCATAGACAGTCTGCTCAAGTACTTGAAGCTTACTCTGTTCCACAATAAAATCTCCCATCCATAGAAAGAAAAAAAATGCCACAAAGGTATCAAATAGCAAGTAGGAACCCTCTAGCACTATATAGTCAAGGGCTGCCTTTAATAGGTAAGGGAGGATGGGCCAGAAGGTAGAATTTAAATTCTATTTTATGAAAAAAAAAAATGCCGTGAGAAATCTAACCATAGAAAAGGCAAGAAAAAACATCCGAAAAGCAGAACAAAGCAGTGTGCTGGTATCTAACACAGAGCATGTGTCACAAAACAGAGCAGTCAAACATGGGCACAGTAAAACCCCATCAGCACCCATATGATGTAGTACACATACAGCAGAAACTCAATAGTTTGGCTTCCATGAGGCACAGGAAGAGGAAACTTTAGCAGAAACAATCATAAAGTGCCAGTAAGCACAGTATTCTGGATATTCTAGGTGTATTAATATCTAGATATTTTAGATCTATGTGCTCCACAGTGGATGGAAAATAAATGCTATATGTAAGGAGGAAGCCTGGAAGGAACATCTAAAAACAAAAGTTTATCTTCAGTAGCTCTCAAAAACAAAATAAGGAAAGTGATAGTGATCAAGCATTTGTAACTACCTTAAAAGCCCAGAGAAATGCCTGTAGAAATCAGAAGTATCACCAGGGCATGATTAAGTTGCATCCCTGAGGCATGAACTAGGAAGATGTTAGTCTGCACCATTCCTTCTGTCAGGAGACACTCAAGATGCATAAAGCATCCATCCTGCAAGTAGGTACATGCACTTCTAAAAGAATGTCAAGGAAAAGAAGCCAAAACCAAAAACAAAGCCAGTACAAAATCTACCAGACTTAAAAGTTGTATTTGAAGGAGAACCTGCACAAAGACACTGCATAGCCAAGGAATGATCCCTGTGCACATGACAAGGCACCAAAAGCCCACATGACCTTTCTCAAATCAGGCTGTCAGCAATTACAAATACTACACATATTGGTACATTAGTTTCATTTACAATGAGTCCCAAGTGACAAGAAGCACCAGTGTGTGGCCTGATCAGTATTGCTACTAACTTAGAAGAACCAATAGAGTGGACATAGCTCTGAAGTCATCACAGTAGAAAATAAAAATACACGGTGTGCTTTAGATACACGGAGGGGTTTTAAAACCCGACCCCCTGATTGCCATGTACAGGCAAATCAGGTCAGAGAAGCAACTGCTCCACTATATTCAGCCCTCTGCCTTCAGAATGACACTTGTAGGGCACAGTCTTTGTTATATCACCTACACATCATGATCTGGAAAAGTGCATGAACTACTGGGCAGCCTGTTGAGAATTGCTTATGCACTGGAGGGCAGAACGATCAGGAGGCTAACAGAGGAGCACAGTCTAAGGCTGAATCATGACAACTGGCAAAGCAGAGTGAAACAGACACACTGGGTTTGTCACATCTTAGAAAGAGAGAACAGTAGACCTGACTAGTGGAAACACAAAGCAGTTTGAAGTATCAGGCAGGTAACCTCCTAATCAAGATGTACCAAGGGCAGCATAAATTGATGAACACCAGTGAGAAGCGGAGAAGAAAACCCAATACAGCTTTGATTTGTCAAGGTACCAATGAAGACTTCCAAAATGATGGAGAAAAACTTAGAGGAACTGATGCACATGCTCAATTTTGCAATTTACCAGCACCTGCAGATCAGCCAGCAGAATACAGCAAGTAACTTCAAATGGTGATCTAAAGACACAACAGCATTTGAAAGACCAGAACAAGAATAATCAATTTCCTCCAGAGCAGAGATTTAGGGATGGAAAAAGATAATTATAAAGAAGACTGAAATGACCTGGAAAGTGGCAAAATAATAATTCCAAAATAAATGCATGTAGAGTCTGAAAAATTCATAAACCACATCTGAGTATGATACAATGCAACAAGCACTGAGAGATCCACTTCACCAGTTCTGTGGGTACATAGGAGAAATGGTGATGGGCACATTTTTCCAAGAGGCTGAGAATTTAATGGCCAGATACCTGGGATAATTCATGTTTTATCTACAAGAAATTGCAGTAGGTGGTAACTACTGTTCAGATACACAGAAAAAGCTATTAGCTGTCGAATTATCGAACCTGTCCCCCATTCTCCATGGGACTTCAGCTAAGCAGCACAGTAGCCAACGTGGCAACAAATCACATCAAGGCATAGAGTAGGAAAAAAGCAGCAACTTAATAATATTTACCCTTCTTTCTAGAAAACAATACTGCATGACTTTTGCTATGTCTTCTGCATGTGCCTTAATCCAGATGAAAAGATGAGCTACTATGTATTTCATATTTGTGCAGTGTATTTATGATGGCACTGATTTTGAGTTACAGGCCATAATGCATGTCTTACAGATACTGAAACTTTGCAGGGCTGCATTTCCCATCTAAATGACATTATTTCCTCGAGGAACAATGAAGGAGCTAAAGCCATGTTCAGAAAACCAAGGGGACAATAGCCAATTCAAGTGAAGATGGGTAACACCTGTAGATCAATTTAAGCAATAACCTTGGTGAAATTCCCTATGAAACACTCATGAATGAAGTATGCAAGTGAACACCACTCATGTGCTATCATGCACCAACCTCAGCTGGAAAGTCTTTTCATTAAGGATTTGAGCAGGACAAGGTAATAAGTCAGAAAATGAAGTCTGTTACTTGTAACATATTTTTCTATCGGTGAGTGAACTGTTCTGCTCTTCACAACATATTCCCTTTCCTTTCCTTTCCTTTCCTTTCCTTTCCTTTCCTTTCCTTTCCTTTCCTTTCCTTTCCTTTCCTTTCC
>JANHFX010001042.1:0-19086 GCA_027560015.1 Chloroceryle amazona | reverse complement strand
GGCGATGCCCCGTTCGCTCGCTCCCCCTTTTGCGCCGTTAGGTTGGAGCCAGAGGAATGAATTCTGATGCCACCAACCATTCTGTCTTGCCGAGGCTGAAAGCGCAGCGCGATGCTGGTACCGATGCCAGGAGTGGTGGGGTGGTTGGGAGGGAGGCTGGGCGGGTGCTTTATGAAATAGGGCATCGCTGTATTAGAGGTTTGCACGAGCCTGACGTGTCTGCGCCCAGACTGACAGGGGCCCTCATTCCTCTGGAGCTGCTGTTGTGCTTGAGCTCTGAGAGCAGGATTGGAGGTGACATCGTCAGTATATGCAGGGTATTAATTTGCTCTTGTAGCATCATATCACCCTCCAGTCTTCATGTGTTTATCCACAGGCCGTCCCTGGGATGTACGGTTGTGCTGATCTGAGCTAATGTTACGTGTGCCATTTAAAATCTCTTCAGAACTATAGAATCATTTAGGTTGGAAAAGACCTTTCAGATTGAGTCCAGCAGTTCCCCCAGCACTGCCAGGGCACCACTAGCCCCTCAGCACCACAGCTCCACAGCTTTGAAACCCCTTCAGGGATCACAGGGACTCCACCACTGCCCTGGGCAGCCTGGGCCAGCCCTGGACAGCTCCTGTGGAGAAGAAATTGTTCCTCATGTCCAACTAAACTGCCCCGGTACAACTTGAGGTTGTTTCCTCTTGTCCTGTCGCTTGTTATATGGGAGAGGAGACCGACCCCACCTCGGCTCCAACCTCCTGTCAGAGAGTTGTAGCGAATGAGATCTCTCCTGAGTCCCCTTTTCTCCAGGTCGAGTAACCCCAGGTCCCTCAGCTGCTCCTCACCAGACTTATGCTCAGGACCCTTCTCTGGCTTCATTGCCCTTCCTTGGAAATGCTCCAGCTGGGGTCACACCCTTGCTCTCCACCAGCACAAGGCCATCTTCTCATTTATTTCCCCATCCACTGCCTGGTCCTTCCTCTCTGTTAGCAGGTCTAGCACAGCCCCAGAACAGTCGGGGTAAATCCAGCACCACATCTGCCCACCCCGCTACCTGAGCGCTTGTTTGCAGCATCTCATTGCTTTTTACTTTTCCATTAAGTACCTTTCAGTGTTGTTTTTTTCCAAGGCTGTCACACTGAATTCTGAGGAGCGTGCTGTCTTGGTCTGCAGTTAGGAAATTCATCCTGCTGGAAGCGAGGTGGGTCACACACCGTGGTGACAGTCGCTGGAAGGATCCATTTCAGCTTATTGCTACCAAGAGACTCTAGTGTCGTATCTATTCACAATGCTCTTCTATAAGCACCTGAAAAGACTTTAAAGAGTGGATTTAGATCACTGCAATTTGAAGCCAGAGGAGCTTTATTATGATTTTTATGAGTGTGTTGAGGTTTGTCCAGCGCTTTGACTACGTTACAACAAAAGGGTTCAGCAGCAGTGACCTGCCAGTCCTACACTCCTGCTCTCTGGATGCTTAAGACTGACAATGGAATTGACGTGTCCTTTTTTTGTCGTTTTTTTTAGGCACATAATAGAGAATGACAAGCGTCCAGTACAAGACCAGACGTGTGGTTACAGCTTTAGTCAGTAGAGGGAGTATGGACACCTGTATTAAAAGCTACAGAGGGTCACCCGTGACAGCCAAGAGGCTAGACTTCATCCTAGAATTCCTCTTTTGTCTGAAAAAAAGGTAAATCCCTTAAGCCTACATTTTCCTAGGTGCCAAAATGCAGCCATAGGCTGCAAACACAGTAGATAAAGCCAAAAGTGTAGGAGCGGGGAATGGTCCTTGGTGCTTGAGATGCCTTTCTCCTTGGGACAGTCACCCTGCGAGCCCTCGGCTGCTTGCACCTGCATGTTTGGGGCTGGTGTGGAGCAGGACCTTTTCTCCTCCGTGTCAGGCTCTCATGTTACCGTTAGTGATTGTAGCAGGGCTGGCTCTTGGGGTGGACACTGACTCCCTCTTTTCACTGAGAAGGCCACTGTGTACCTCACTTCTGGGCCAAACGTGGGTGTTGCAAAGTGCATCTTGCAGCAGGGAGTTCCTTGCTGGGACTCTCTGCCTAAGAGGAGGCATCTAGATGAAGAACCACCAACCTGGTGGCTCTGTGAGCATTCTCCTTGAAGACTCAGCCCTGAGAGGGTGCAAACCCAGAGGACTGAATTGAGGGCTGTGTTGGCTAAGCTCTGACAAATGGTTTGAAGTGGAGGTAGACAGCCTGGGTTCACCCATTCTTTCACCCATGTGCCACCTACTTTGTGTTTTCAGGCACAGCACTTGGTCTGTGTGGCCTCCATTTCCCATCATAATGGGAATATGAACTGACTTGACTGATGTTTATCAAAACCTTCAAAAGAAATTTACAATGCAGTTGATACAAAGTGAGTTTTATTTTTTTTAACAGTTCCAGTATTGCCTGCCTTCTGGGCAGAGACAGCTCACCCACCACACAGCACAATGCTTCTTTTTAGTGCATCCAGCAGTTGTACTTTCTTGTGTTTGTTCCCTACGTCAGCAGTCTGGTAATATTCTCCCCTGCCTGCCCCTAACTGGTACTGCATGGTGTTGTGCAACCCACTTCAGCTGGATCTAGTCTCTTAAATGCTCAGCAAAACTTGAGCAGAGACCTTGTTTGGCCGAATGCAAAGTTTATTTGTTCCCCTTTTCTTTTCTTTTTTTTCTATCTAGAAGATGAAAATGAAATAATGTTGGTGCTTATCAGGAGCCCAGGAATCACCAGGCTGTAGCACTCTGGATTCCTTCAAGTCTGCAGAGCATGGATTTGGAACTATCAGAAGGAAGAACTGCAGTATTCTAAACCAGGAAGTTCCTAAAGCATAAAGGAGGAATTAGCCAAAGATTAAGGTAAGGATCAAGTCTGGCTTGGCTGTATGAGAGAGGCTCATGAGAGAGGAAGTGAGAAAAAATTGGCAAAAATAAAAATGTGAAAAAATTGGCAAAAATAAAAATGTGGTTGCTATCTTCAGACTTCTGACAGGTGAATTTTACTCCAGGTGTTTGGTGTGGTTTTGCCTAAATATGCAATGAGAACAGGTCTCGTACTCTCAAGATTTGTTTCAGTGGCTGCATATCCCTTTGGGGTTGAAGCGGTGACTTGGACCATTGTTTTAAATCTAGACCATAATACCAAAATATGCACTCGGACTTTGATTGTCCCAAGAGAAACTGGCTTGTGAACTTTTCCTTAGCCTGGGAGAAGGTGAAAGGAAGGAGTCCTGGGTGAGGGGGTGAAGGTGTGTTCAGTTTTCTGGGGTTAAAGTCCAGTGAAACGCAGGTGCTGTACAGTTAGAGCTGGCCACAGTCCAGTGTGGTGCTGGGTCAGCCCTAGAGCTCCAGGCAGCACCTGTCAAATGAGATGTGACAGGACACTCCTCTGGAGATAAACCTCTGGATATTAATCCTGCAATCCAGGCTCCATTCCATCTGGGCTAAGTCCCTCCATTTCCCTTCCCTTACTTAGGCTCCATATATTCTCTGATTAAAGGCATTCGCTGTTCATTGTTTCTAGTGCGACAGTATTGAAGTTATCACAGAAGTTTGAGAAAGGAGGGGGAGGAGAGAAATTAGTCACATGGGTTTTGACCTTTCCAAGTGAACAAAGAGCAGTGCACCTTGCTGAGTAAGTGGGACTCAGGCAGGTTTGAGTATCTCCTGGTGTTTAGTGACTTCCCTGCAAACAGCCGATTTCCCTGCAGCCGGGTTGCTCCTTTTGTGTTACCCTGTTGTAAGGTGGTGATCCTCTGAAATGCAATTGCAATGGGAAAGGGCAGCAAGTTCCACTGTCGAGAGAGCTCCGTTTAAGCAGCAGAGTCATTTGTCACTTCATTGATACTGCATTAAATGCTATGCAGGATGTTTTAAACAAAGTGAGACCGTTTGGTCATCTTAGTTGGTGTCCAGTAAATGTAGCTTTAGTGGTGTGTCAAAGCAGCAGAGTTCATCTAATCAATTAAAGTTAAACATTAGCTGATACATCCTTTCTTTTGTAGCTTTTTCCACCTCCACTTCCTCAAAGCAGCTTTAACTGCAGCAGAAAGGGAAAGTCCTTGTACCACTCTCCTTTGTTTCCCATATCCAAAGCACCTACCAGCACTAGGGTTATGTAGGAGCTGAGCTTCCTCAATTGCCCAGCTTTCACACTCCACGTCACAGGATAAAAAGTTTCTGTCCAAACTGGCTTGGAGAAGCCTGAAACCCCTTCTTCCTTAGGGCTTGTTTGTTATATTTTAGTTTGGCAAATTGACAGGCTGTCTGTAGGAGGTACCCAGCTACTTAAAGATTTGCTTATTCATGTGCAGGTTCCGTGTCAGACTTTGTATTAGTGGAGGGCCACTGTAATGGTTCCCAGTCTCACAGCAGCCAGACAGATGCACCTTACCAGAAACGTTTGGGATGTGAAGATTTTGCTCAACTTTTATTTAAAAGCTTGTTTTCTTAATAGCTTGGGTTTTTAGGAAAGCTTTCAAAGAGGTTTGAGCTTAAAAAATGTCTTTTAAAATTGGCTGCTGGTTAGAGCACTTAAGCTATTTCTCTATTCTGAGAGTTTTTAAGTGTTGGGGTTTTTTTCTTTTTGTACTCTGTAGATATTCATGGCTATGTCAGTTGAGGGTGGAATTGGGTGTGTAAATTGTCAAGGAAGAACCCATCAGAAAGTGAAGAGCAGGGGAGAGTCCTGGCTCTAAAGGCTGAAGTTTCTGATACCAGCTCAGAATTTGCTGCCTGAACTTCAGTTTCCCTGTGGGCTCTGCACATTTGCGTGCCGGAGGCAGCTGGATGCATTTGAGTGGGATTTTCACAATAAGCTGACTAATGAGAACTGAGCGCAGTCCTGGTCCTGTGGCAGTGCAGGAGAAAACTCCCACAGACTTGAGTAAAACCAGGTTTTAATTTAGGGGTGGTCTTTAGGGGGTTTTCTTGGTTGTAATATTTCTTCCCTCAATATTAGGTGATCTTTGCACTGCTAATTACTTCTTCCTCCCCTTGCCCCCCATACCATAAAGAATACCTTAAAAATTAATTTATTTTTTATCTAATCCCACTACATGCCATTATTAATCCAGATGTTTTATGCCACCCAGGAAGGCTTTGCATATAAAATGTTGACATTATTAAATTAATGTTGGCTGCTGCATCCCAGGGCACATTTTTCTGTCTCTCTTGATGCGTGTGGGTTTTTATTGTCTTGATTTTTTCCCTTCCTTTCATTCTGACTGCCCTGCTATGAATTGTTTCTCATTTACTCAGCCCTGCAGGGGAGATATTCTGAGGGTTAATATTCATTAGACGGTAATTAAAACAATGAAGGATGGGTGTTAATGTAAAATGCTACATTTCTTTTGTAATTTTCAAGAAATAAATCTTCCCCTGCACGTATCCTCTGTTAGGAAGTTGTCAGAAAGTAATAGGCAGCTTTGGTCTTTCCTGTAGATTCCAGAAATCTGCAAGGAGGAATTCAAGCTTCTTGGGAAGGTTCTTTTATAGTGTCCTGCACAAATAATTAGAGTTCAGAAAGAGCCAGCCCTGATGGCAAGGCTTGTGAAATGGGGAGCAGCCAGGTTTGCGCTGCGAGGGGACCGGTGGGTGCTCCTCTGTGCTCGGGTGGTGCTTCCAGGGCACTTCTGCATCATCCGTTAGTGGCCAACAAATGACATCTGCAGCTTTGGGTTGGCCTTCAGGGAAGGGAAGGATTGCAGAAGATTGTTTTCTTTGATCCTAAGGGTGGTGGTTGTTACTGGGGGCACAAGGAAGTGGAAGAGGGGTGTCTGGTGATGTGGGAAGGCAAGATCCCATTTCCCAGGAAGGTGCTTATTCTGAGCTCAACACCTGCAAAAACAGCCTTTGCAGTCATGGAGTTTTAGGACCCGAGGGGAGCATGGCAAAGAGGGGAGAGATATTACCTGGAGAACACAAAATTCAGGCTTATACAAACAGCTGGGGTAGATACCAGCCTCTCTGAACCAAGCCTTGGAGGGATCCCATCCTGCTGTGCACCCATTCCCCCGGTGAAGCAGCGGCTCCCTGCAGGACCCTCCCCACAGGACACCAGGGCCCTGCTGCACTGGGTCACCACAGAGGATGTTGAGGGTGCAGCGTGCCCTTTGTGATCCCCCATCCTACCACGGCAGGAAGGGAGCTTTCATTCTTCCATCCTCCACCCACGCTTCGCCTTCTTGATGTCCTGGACACTTGCCAGTTTGCGACCGAGTGCCCCCAAGAAATATTTACTTCCTGTTTCTTTGCTTAGACCTCCAGAGGCCTCATTTTTCATGAATAAAATATGAGCTGTTCTGGAGCCACGAAGGGAGGAAACCACTGCCAGCTGGTGTGGCCCTTGCTTTTTACTGCTGTGGTTGCTGATGCCTCCACCCTCGCAGGCAGGGAGACCAGAGCAGAGAGGAAACAGCCCCAAGGTTTAGTCTAATGACTGCTCCCAGTGTGAACTGTGCTCTCTGGAGCCAGTGCTGAGGAACAGCTCGCTTGGTAATACCTTGTTTAGAACAGATTGTAACTGAGGAATTTAAATGTTTCAGTTTGAACCCAAACCATCCATGATTTGCTCAGAGCACATCATCAGTTTTCAGTCTGGTGTATCCAGTGGACATTTCTCTGGTGTTCCCCCCTTTTTTTTCAATTTTTAATTGATTTTTTTCTTTTTTTTAGATTCATCTGGATAAATAAAAAAAGTTGTACAACCACTTGTCTTAGCAGAATCACATCTTGTTTTTTCCATCTATTTCCACAGTTTATCAAGATTATTTTGCATTAGCTTCATTTTCCTGCCTTTCATGCAGCTCCTCTTGTCTTGGCATCTCGTTCGGATTTAACAGACATGACATGCAGATAAAAATGGTAATAATAGCATAGACCCTCTTGGTGACTGCACTTGTGCCCCCATACTTTGAAGACAGAACTTAATGGATGAGGTGAAGAGGTGTTGGATGCCCCTTTCTTACCCATATGAGTAAAGAGCATTGCATTGGCTTATCCACAAAAGTATTTAGCATGCTCTTCCTGGGCTTTGAAAACTATTATCTCCCTATATATCATTTTTTTCTGGAGATTTCCAGGCTGCCAGGCAAAGCTTTTCATGCAGCTATTGCTTCAGACTGGTACAGAGTTGAGAACAGTCTGATTCCTCCACCAGGACTGCTTCCCTCTCTGGATCACTCTTCTAACGTAGTTCCTGAATTCTGTATCAGCTGAGAACAGGCCAGTTTGCTAGGTACAAGTATATTTTTATAATAGTTTCAAAGTTTATTGAGGAATTTGCCTTTCCAGTCCTGCATGTATGTTTACTAGTAATATTTTGATAGAATCTTTAACTGAATGGCTAAAAACTCCATCCAGGCAACTCACTTGTTGGGAAAAAGATACTGCCAATGTACAGGTGGTGAAACTGAAACAGGAGAGTTTGAAATGTCTTGCCCAAGAAGAGAGAGCTTTGGCCTTTGTCCACTCTATTGAACGCAGCTGAATTCTTCCTTTCATTTCTTAGGTAATTCTATTTGTGCAGGTTTTCTGCATGTTACTAAATGTGTCTAGACACAAGTATTTGCACATTTGTCCAGGCAGGACATTTGTGTGTGACACTGTAGAGGTTTCCTTGGTTAAATACAAATTAAATACAAATACTGGTAGCTCAGAAAGAGGGCTTAGATGTTGAAAAATACTACTTTTAACCCCCTGAACACAAAACACAGGTTGCCCCATCCCTACAATGTTTATTTAGTTATTTCACTCACTTCTCTGGGTGCTAAAATGAAACAAATGTGGTTGTTCAAGTTATTTGCTCAGTATCTCAGCTGTCATTAAGGTAAGATACTCTTTGCTGTGGCACTATAGGAGGATTCTTCATTAGGTAAGTTACTTCCCAAGCAGATAGGGCCATATAAACTGAGTGTGCCATAAGTCCTCTGTGGCTACACCGTTCCTCAGAGACAACTCTCTTTGTCTGATCAGTGAATTCCTAGTGGATCACTTCCTGCAGTGCACGCTGCCATCAGGTGATAATGGTGCTGAAAGGCCAGAAAATCTTACCTGCTGTCATGAGGGTGAACACGAGCTCCTGGTTTTCTCTGCCTTTCAGGAGTTGATCACTTGTAGGCAGATAATACAATAAAACCAGTGCCACCTGCCCTGAGTTACTGCGACTTAGCAGACGTGCTGGAGTAGAATGGAGAAAGACAGAGCTGCACACACAACCTTTGTTGTAAAATGAATATATAGCAGCTGCACGGGTTCGGTTGTACAGTTTATCAGTGGGTTGCTTTGCTGAGCTTAAGTGTTGGTGGCTGTGAAGGTTTAACAAAATCACACCAGGATACAGTAAAATGACCTTTATGAACATCCCGTGTTGCAGTGCATTGAAATATACACAACTGTGCTTAGTAAATCTCATCTCAGAATGGAAATGTTGTTATTACTTACTGAAAAGAAGCTCACGATGAAGGTGCTGCAGAGTGTAGGGTGCATACACGTTCACATCGAGAGGAAGCCATAGACATGAACTATAGACACTCCCCATCTGGCAGGACTGTGGGTTATAAATTGGCTTATTAGACTGGAATTTTATGGAAATAAATGACTGAAAAGACATGGCTGCCAGAAATAGTCTTTATTTTCCTGGTACATCAGTCAGGGTAACCTTGAGCAAGGCGTTCGATTTCCTTATGTTGCTGGAAAACAGGGTAAAAAGGCAAGAATATAACTGGAAAATCAAATGCTGCAGCAAAATGGATCTTTCTTGAAGAAATAAAGGATTTATGAACTAAAAGCTTCATGCTGTCTTTAATGGCATCCCAGTGCACCTCTGTTCTGCTGCCTCACACAATATAATGCAGGACAGGGCCTGATCCCGATAGGAGGCTGTGCACCTTCAAGCCACAATGCAGCAGTGCACGCTTGGTATGGAGTTGACTTGCAGGATGTGACTAATTTGATTAATTTCACAGGGATTGCTCCTACATGTGAGGTTAAACCAGCAGTTACAGCTTGGGCTAAACTGGAGCCCTGTTGAAATCAGCAGACTGGGAGCATGGCATGCTTCCCAGCAGCGGGTGCTTGGGTGCGATGTCATCGCGATGAGTGACAAAAGCCTCTTTCTCCCTGATGTAATGACAGAGGCTGCTGGAGGCCAAAGCGTTGTGGAGGTGGAAAAGGATTGCAAATAATCTGCTGCTGCAGAGATCAGAGTCTGCCTTCCAGCAGAGCCGGGTGGCAGCACATCCCAGCTAAGCCCATGGCTTTGGCAGGCTGCAGGCACAGTTCGTGTGAAAACAAGTGCCAAAAGCATCGTGGGACAGGTCTTGTTTTGTGTGAGGAATGACACCCGCCTCCTTCAAGCCTACACTGGTACAGGAGAAGTATTTCACCCTTCTGTCTGCTTTTGTGATACAGGCTTACAGGATTATTTTTTAAGCTCTCCACACCTCTCAGAAGATGGCAGTCTCAAGGTGGCAATGATGGAATGAGTCCAACATGGTCCTAGTTTCTTTTCATCTGCTGCTCGGATTGACATGCTCATGTACTTCTGGATCTACCAGCTTCACAAATTGATCTTTAAATATAGCAATATGGAGTGAGGTTTTTGTGCACTGTGGGGATAGGGAGAGTGAAACTGCCCTGCCAATTTGAAATGCTGTTTACAGGGGTTAACATCCAATATCCTCTTTATTTTCTGTGGAAACAACAGCAGGACAGAGCCCTGTGTTACAAATCTCCTTGGCTGTTCTTCCCCAGATCAGTCATGTCAGCCCCATGAAGGGAGATCTGCATGAGCTGGGGATTCTAAGTGGGGAAATCATCAGACTTTCAGCCTCTTGACTACTGGGACCTGAAGGTCACTGCAGTATGTCATTCTCAAGGCAATTTTTGCTGGAATTGCAATATGCTCATGGCTTTGTTTTACAACCTTGATGTCACAAAGTATTAACAATCTCTTAAAGCAAGCCACTTGCAAAAAAAAAACCCAAACAAACAACAAACCCCATGAGATTTGTTAATGTTTTTTGGTCAGTATTGATAGTCTCCTTAAATAGCAGAGCTTTTGGTATGGATGGAGGGTGTCCTCTGGCATATTTGTGTGTAGACATGGAAATGAATTTTCAGCCTGCTGGGAGGGCAGCTGTTTTCATCACATTTTAAGCCCAGTTTGCAAATATCTTCATCTCTTTTCCTTAGCTACACATACAATTTACATGCTAGATGGGTCTGACATGGCTTCATATTGAATATACCAATATATATTCATATTAAAATTCCTATTGATAAGTGTTTTTCATAGAAAAACATTCCATTTATTTCTTATTTCCTTTTTTCCAATAAATATATTGTATAATAATCCATTATTTCTGTTCCTTTGCCACGAGCATTCTTAAATGGATTACTTATATTCAAGGGTATATATATATTAGGGCTAAGAAGGGTAACATGAATGTATGTTATATGTATGTATGAGGGATAATGAGGGTAATATATGTTAGGGACATGGTTTAGTGGTTTTGATAGGGTTAGGAATAGGGTTGGACTTGATGATCTTGAAGGTCTCTTCCAGATGAAACAGTTCTATGATTCTATTCTGGCACTGAGTTCCACAGGTTAATTTACCTTAATTGTATTCTTCCAATAGTTAGCTTTACGTTTATTTCCACCCTCCTCAGATTCTGGTTCCTTTAAAGAGGGGGAAAGAACACACAATTTACCACAATTTCTTTCTTTTCTGTCTTCACAGCTAAGTTGTTGTCATTTTCCACCGGCCAGCTCCGAGCCACGTATTGTGCGTTTGCACTGCCCAAAGCCAGGAGTGCAGTGACACTGCTGTGACCGAGCCCTCACATCTGCAGAGTGGGACACGTAGTGCAGCCTTGTCCGGAATATTGACCGTAATTACCACATCCCTGTCTCTAAACAGGGTTCTTTACGTGTTCTAAATGGTTCCAAATATGCCTTTCAGTGTGAAGTGGAGGAAGGGTGTGCTTTCTGGGCACGGTGAAGGCTGTTGGGTTAGTGGCTGTAGAGCACCCTGGAATCAGCCCTTGCTGTCAGTGCTGACAGGGCTGAGCAGAGCCAAGCACTTGCAGCTTTCATCGAGCTTGTCTGTGAGCACTTAGGATGGAGTTAGAGTAGGCAGCAGAAGCTATTTTAACATGCACCTTCCACATTTAGTCTGGTCACCTCAAAGCACTTTACAGATCAGGTCGGTGTCGTTCCTCTTTCACTGTTAGTGAAAACAGTTGTTGAGATGGAGGGAGTTTCCATTTTACACCAGCAGTAAAACCAGTAACCAGAGTCCAGTTGACCTGTGTCCCTGTACAGTGCTCTGTAGAAACCCACCCTGGCAGTATGCTCAGGGGGATTCCTCCTTATTGGAACATCTGATACAATTTACTTAGTGCAATTAATAAAATTATATGAGTGAGTTCCTGGCTCTGGGTTATAGCACGACATTTGACAGACAATATCCACATTATAAAGGATTTTCTGTAATAAATATTCTAAAATGAGAACAAGCACCTGGCAAAGGATCAAGCTTTGTCAACCCTGCTATATCCTTTTTAGTAAGGCTGGGATTTGGGGGAGTCATGACCCTCTCTTCCTGGCAATCACTGCAGCAATATCCAGGCAGCCAGCGAGGTCATTTAGGGCATCTTGTTACTCTGCTGTCACAAGACACGGTATTTCTGTGTAAAGAAATAATCTTCTTTAGAAAAAGACATCACACTGATTCTTGAAACCTTTTAATGCCATCCTGCCAAACGATGGCTGGGATCAGTGGGTGGTTGATGGGCTGAAATGTACTATGGAGGGAAACCTGAGGTTCTAACACACAGTAGATGGTTCATCTGTCCCAGAATCACCCTCTTCTGTTGAAAACGGGCATTTCTGGGGAAAGAGAACAAAATGCAGTTCCATTACCATCCAGCATTCTCCCAGGGACAGGATAGCAGCCTGTTCCTGCCTCAATGCTGAAACAAGATGTGCTGAGGGGGTTGAGCTATGCATTTATGCTATACTCATTATGGGATATAGGTTAGGTCGGTTGGAGTTGTTAGTGAAAACCCTCCTTAATTAAAAACATACACGTTTGCAGGAAGTAGAGGGAATTTTTTGTGTTGTTGAGTGCCTCCTACCTTTTCCATGCTCCTTCTGCCTTTCACAAGAAAACTGTTAATATTCCATGCCTCGCTGCAGAGCCAGAGCTCGTTAACGTCGGCTTACAGCTCTCCCAGTAGGCAAAGCTGACTGGGAACAACGAGCTGATGGGTTACTTTAATGACTGGAAATCAGTGGGCTGCAGGTGATCCTGCATGGGACTGTAAGTTGTGTAAATGTCTTTATGCTTCAATTGTCTCATTTGCAAATCATTGCAAAGATTGTTGCTTGGGTGCTTTGGGATCTTCAGAAGAGTGGTGCCCTGGGTTAAGTTAAAGTGGCTGGACTGGATGTTTCAGTGGCCAGTGCCCCCAGTCAGGCCAGCTGTCTGAGCCACCTTCACACATTGCTTGCTGAAGACATTTTAAAAGTCTGGCTTTTCTCTAAGTGTCAAAACTGGGGCTCGTTTCCCTCCCCTTCCCCAGTAAACACAGCTTCAGTTGCAGGCGCTGAAATAGTTCTCCCAGTTCTAGGCACACACAGGTCTGGCTCCCACCTCTCTCATCTTTGATCTTCTAACACGCTCCAGTTCACGCGAAGGAAACTGGACTGTCTTGCCTCTCACGGGCATTGTACATTCTGTAGCTCTGGTAGAAAACATCTGGTGCTTCTATTTGGCCTGAAATAGTATTTGTGTCAGGGCCCACACAACAGAGAAATAAACTGGTTTGGGTTTTTTTCATAAAATACAGGCTGGCTCCAATTTGTTGCAGATCCTGTTCAACCAGGCCAGAGAAAACAATAAATCCTCACACCCCAGCAACAACGAGGAAGGGCTGGTGGCACATACCTGGAGCAGCAGCAGAAGAGGGGAATAATTTTTTGATGTACCATGAGAAATAGTAAGCAAGCCAGAAGGAATTGTGATGATCAGTGCACACAGGCAGAGCTTGGATGGTTTGCAAATGACCGGTGCTGGTACAAGGGATCCTTTGGCAACTGGAAGAATGCAGAGGTGCTCCCTTACGGGTGATCTTTGTCTCCCTGTGTTTTCCTGAGGATACACTGAGCGCCACGGAGGGATACGGAGAATTGCCAGGGGCTTTAGCAAACAGGCTGCAGTTGCACCTAGTGACTGGAGTACAGGAGAGTGCACTGGGAGCTCGAGGGCTGGCTTCCTTCTCTGGCTTGAATGCATGTAAAAAGAAATGCATCGTCTGAGTGAAATGGAACATGAGCAAGGCCAGAGTCTGGCCACCAAAGTCCTGACCCAGCCGTGCCTCTGCTTTAGAGTGGGCCTTGGGAAGATAAACTAACCCCTCCCAGCTTTGATTCCCAAGTCTACAAAATATAGGGGTCGTTTGCTCACCTTTGAGGTCAGCAGGCATAAAAAGTCCCTTTATTTGTGTGAGGCTGGCTAAGTGTCCCACGCTTGAAAAAATGAACTAAGCAAAGGCCAGCCTGATCTTCAGTCTCGACTCAGACAAGGAACAAGCTTTAGGGTAATAGGAAAGAAAATGAAAATAAATATGTGGTACTGTGCTGGGGTGGGAGGGTTGCTGAGAGTGGCTTAGCCATTACTTAGCCTCTGGCTTTCTGCTGCGCCGTTCCCATCTCCACCAGCCCACGGATAAGAAGTTATACTCTTAAGTGCCAAATCTCCCTTCGCTCTCTTCATGCTCTGATCCTCCTGTATTACTTTCTTTTGCTCATAATTAACTGCAGATGTTCAACATGGACATGTCGATGTCAACCAACATATTTCTGTTCCAGCTGGATGATCACAGATAGGTTATTTTTTCTCTTCATGAGCCATTTACTTCACCTGTAAAGAGGAGCTCTCTTTTCAGAGGAAAGATAGATGATAAGCTACTGACTTTCAAAAAAAAAGAAGCACTGTTCCAAGTTCTCCACAGCTACTGTGATCTCATGTAGGTCATTTGGACAAACATGGTATCAGAATTTCAGGAAGCCTTCACTTGAGGAATGCTGAATTTCTCTGAAAATCCATTTGCCTTTGGGCTCGTGGACAGGAAACAGTCCTTGTGATGAAAATTACACTACTTCTTCCATCACGGACTGTGGTCCGTTTTATTGTTTGGCATTTGTGTGGAGTCCTCTCCCACATTCCTCAGAATTATTGCTACTGCAGCAAGGTCGTTTACTTTCAAAATGTAGAACAACAGGAACCAGACTGTGCTAATGAGTAAATTATACCGCTGGCTGAAGTTTAACTAACAGTTAATGCACTAATTTCAGTATAGGAAATACACTAAAAAAAGCAGTAAGAGTTCCTCTTGAACTTCATAATTAATGAGAACTGCCATGATCCTTCAGCATATTTCCACCCACACTTTCTTTTATGTTAAGGAGCGTGTAGGAACGCACAGCAGCCAACCTGCTATAGAAAGCCTTCTTTCAGAGCACGTTCCCTCACACTGTACAAGCCACGTGTGCTCCCCTGAAGGGTTCTGGAGCCAGAACTTGCCCTTGTTGAATCCTGGCCAGCAGTCTGATCTCTTTCAGTGAAACAGAACAAAGTCAGGTGTACAGATAGGAACATACCTAACACACGTCTGGTCTACGTGTGCCCAAATGAGCATCATCTGCTGTGCTGAGCATTTCTGGAAGGAGAGGAGTGCAATTCATATCACTTGACTTTGAACACCTCATTTGGGCTAATGCTTGACTACCCCTACCATTCACAGATGGAAACGAGCATTGTTGGACAGCAATTAATCCACTTTAGATGTCTGCAGTATGATGAAGGGTGCCTGTTTCTTTAGCTCTCATTATATAGGAAGTCTAGACAGTTGGCTCAGATCTAGATGTCTGAAGGCAGATGAGAAGTTTCTTTCACCTGAGGAGGTACAACAGAATCCAGTGGCTACTAGAGGCTTTGTGGTGGCTCTTGGCTGGATAACAAATGCCTGAAAAAATGGTGCCAATTGCCCAAATCGTTGCAACTGTGCAAGATCTTAACAGTTTAAAAGCCGTTTACAAGGAGTTTCTGAACTTCAGTCTTGGCCTAGAATGGGTAAAGCCTAAAGCAGTCACTGATCCTCAAGATAAGTTCTTTCAGCAGCTCTGTAATCAAAGGGAAAAAAAACAACAGCTTTTTAAATCGCTGCTTTAATCTTGTTTCTCCCACCAACACTGGAATTTTGTGCTCTGCCACCAAATGCAGCAGCCTATTTATAGTGTCAGCGGGAGTGAATAGTAAGAACTTAACAGTCTTGTTGCGGCTGCGTCTTTGAGATGCTGGAAATCACATAACTGCAAGTTGACAGCAATGGAGTTGCACAATATTTTCAAACATATATCGTTGTTTCTGCCCCCACTCAGTTCCCACAGCACACTGGGCATGGCAAAGGGATCTGCCTGGCAGGGATTTCTAGGCATATGGTGGAGAAAAGGCTGAAAGGTTTCAACTCTGAAGCTTTTGTTGACTTCTTGATGTCACCACTTTGTGTGGCCTATATATGCTCTCGGTAGCCTTCAGATGTAGGTGCTTTTGGAGAAAAAGTGCAGGATCAGGGCTTTGGGGAGTGTGACCTTTTGGTACATGACAAATTGAGTGTCTCATCAGCTCTTTACGGGGAGGTGTTTCATCTTCTGCTGCTGGGTAATGAAATGGAAAAAGACTTGTATGCTTTGGTCATTTCCAACAATACAGATAACAGCAAAATACAAAATGTTTGCTCTTTTTGTCTCCCTAAATGCACGGGTGAGTATTCCCTTGGTTTTCACATTACTTGGTCTGTGTAATGCTTCAGTTTGTGGGGATAATTTAAAAGAAGACAGCTGGGAAGGCTTTTAGTGATCCCAACAGCTAATGCAAAAACTTAGCACCTCAGAATAAAGGATCGCTCAGGCGGAGGCAGTTTCCCTATCTGTGAGAGCCACTTTTCAAGACAAAATGTATATATATTAAAATATATATATACACTATGGATACATATGGATATTATCCGTGGATAATTATGGATAATATAAGAATATTATATATAGTATCCATAAAATGGGGAGGAGGTTTATCAGGCAAATGTGATAGGCCAGAAGTGTCAGAGATTGCACAGGAGCTTTCTATACGCACTGGTGTAATTGAAAGTCGTGGCTCTGCTCATCTGTGTAAATTTAACAAGTCCTCATATACTCACAGGCTGAACGTTCAGTGTCTCCTGTGCTTCTCCGTGTCTGGGAGCATCAGTGCAGGGTTGTTTGCCTGTACCCAGCCCCTGGTTGCAAATACGTGGTTACTGGGAAACAGCGGTGCTGGAGTGATGGGCTTTCAACATTTATTTTCATCCTGAAGCTTTGTTTGTGAAAAGCAGATGCAACAGAAGCTGAGGGATCTCTTCGTGGCAGAGCGCTTGCTGGCACAGGCACAAGTTTAAGTCTACAGGTACTTCAGCCACATCACAGCGATGCTCTGGCCTCGGATGATCTTTCCTTCTGTCACTGGAAATTCCCCTGAGACAGTTTAGTCAGAGAGGCAGCTTTGTCAAAATGATTCAAGGAAATGACTTAAGAGCTGTGAAATGTTTCTAGCTTCAGCTTAGCAGGCTCGATTCTCCTCTCAGTTTTACATCGGCGCCACAGGACGCGCGAGGGAAGCCAGACTCCGCGATGTGCAGCTCTGCCTCTTCCTCGGGGAGCAGAGGAAGCACAACAGCCTCGCATCACAGGATGCCTCTGGAATGTGAAACACAATGGTCATCACAACATCTGACCATTTGTACACAGAGCCCGTGGGACGGTAGAGTTCTAAAGAAGAAAATAAAAGCGCTTGCAAAATGCAAAGCCTTCCACCACTGAAACTGGGAGGATTGGCTGATTCACCTGAAGGCAAGATTTGGACAGACTGGAGAGCTGGGCAAAGAGGAATCTGATGAGGGTTAACAAGAGCAAATGCAGAGTCCTGCACCTGGGAAGGAACAATAAAATGCACAGTACAGGTTAGGAGGTGAGCTGCTAGAGAGTAGCTCTGTGGAAAATGACCTTGGAGTCCTGATAGACAACGAGTTCTCCATGGGCCAGCAATGGTCCCTTGTGGCCAGGAAGGCCAATGGGCTCCTGGGGTGCATTGAGAAGAGCGTGTCCAGCAGGTCGAGGGAGGTTCTGCTCCCCCTCTGCTCTGCACTGGTGAGACCTGGCCTGGAGCACTGCATCCAGTTATGGGCTGCCCAGTTCAAGAGAGACAGAGATCTACTTGAGAGTCCAATGGAGGCTGCAAGGATGGTTAAGGGACTGGAGCAGATGCCTTAGGAGGAAAGGCTGAGACACCTGGAGTCTTTAGCCTGGAGAGGAGAAGACTGAGAGGGGATCTAATTAATCTATAAATACATCAGGGCCGGGTGTCAAGAAGGCAGGGACAGCCTCTTTCCACTTGTGCCTTGTGACGTGGGGCAATGGAGTCAAGCTCGAGTCCAGGCAGTTCCACCTCAACATGAGGAAGAACTTTACTGGGAGGGTGACAGAGCACTGGGACAGACTCCCCAGAGGGGTTGTGGAGTCTCCTGCTCTGGAGACTTTCAAGACCCATCTGGATGCTTCAGAGTGATCTGCTCTAGTTCTGCCCTGCTCTGGCAGGGGGCTTGGACTCAACGATCTTCAGAGGTCCCTTCCAACCCCCACCGTTCTGTGATTCTGTGTGAAATGGAGAAGCAATGAGCAGCGTGCCCACTCACAACAGCCCATCAGTCCCAGGGGCCTTGTCCTGCAACAGTCTGAGACTGAAGATGGGAAATGGCACCAAGTCACCACACGTACCATGGGCTATCGGCAGGCAAAACATAACCCAAGCCTTGCCGACCGCCTTTGTCGTAACGCAGACATAGGGCTGTAAATTAAATTCTCACGTGGAATTTTTTGTAATGAGCGTTTACAAGGCACGGCATAAAATTGTGCCATTGATCGAAAACGAGAAAGGTGAACTCCTGTGCAATACCTGCTTTGAAATCCTACCCTGAAGCACCTGAAAACTTTAAAGAGATTTTTTTTTTTATTTTTATTTTTTCAAAACTGCTTTGAATTTACACTTCTGCTCCTGAAAAAAGATCACATGTAGCGCTTCTCATTAGTCCCTCTGGAGCTTGCCAAGGGAGGTCACCATCGGTGCTCCCATTCTGATTAAGGAAAGAAAGTTGGACCTAAGTATATAAAGTGGCAGAGCTGGCAAGCCCAGGCTGAAGCTGGACGGAGAAGTGAGATCTCCTGTTGGAGTCCAGAGCCTGATTCTGTAGGCACCTTCTCAACGAGCTCTTCTCCTGGCGACACACCGTCTCCCTAGGCAACTACAGATTAGAGAGGAGACAAAAAATCTTGTATCCAGAGCTGCAAAGCAATGACTTGAGCTTGGATGTAGGGAAAATATCAGGGAAAGGCTGAACTGACAGTTGAAGCAGAGGCGTTGGAGTCAGGTGCTTCAGGTCCTATTTTTGACTCGGACCAGACATTTCACTTCTCTTTGCTTTGGCTTCCCCTCTGCAGGATGCGAACTGAGGATGCCTGTGGCTGCCTCGTGGGGCTGGATTGTCTTGCTGAGGGCTGTGAAATTTCATATTCCAGATGATGCACGGTTGACCTCAGCTTTGTTCTTCTCTGCTTTGCTGCCTGCATCTCCTTCACTTGCACCTCTGCTCTGATTTCCTGGGCCCGCACAGGGGGCACTGAGCAGAGTTGCAGCAACTGGCTTTGGGATTGTTGCCAGGTGGGACCCTCCTCTGTTCCCGCATGGCCTGGGGCTTTCACCGTGGTGTCTGCTGTGCACAATCGCAAGTGCTGCCCCTTGGGTGGCGTGGGGCGTCTGTAAAGGACATGGCATAGAGCTGTGGCCCTTGCACAAAACACTTCCACTCCTGTCTGAAGTAAAGATGCAATTTCAGGGCGCAGGCGCTGGATACGACAAGAACCAAGAGCACAAACCAGGACTTTGGGCAAAGGCCACATGATGGACTGTCCATTCCTGTCTGGAAGCAACAGCA
>JANHFX010001039.1:0-12555 GCA_027560015.1 Chloroceryle amazona | reverse complement strand
ATCCTTTCCCCCCCCCCCCCCCCAAACTCATGCTGTGTCAGTCCTCAAAGTGCCCTCAGATGCCATCTTTCATGGTCTTCCAGGGACATCTACCTGCCTTCCCCCTCTAAGCCCTATCTCCTTGCTCCATATCACCCTGCCCTGGATGAGAAACATCCCCCCAGGCTGGTACCCAACCCTATGCTGTGGGGCCTGGTCTTTCTCTCTGCACCTACCCATTATGAAGAACATGGTTGCCAGGAGAGGGATGAGGGTGATGTAGTTTGTTGGCTCATCAGGAAGGTTGGCAGAGCTCACCAGGGTCTTGTTGGCAATGGTGCTGTTCTGAGAAGCTGGCACAAAGTGGATATAGAGCCCCATGGTCAGGTTGGAGACCAACATGACACCAGCTGTGGAGAGATGCAAGAGCACAGTGGGATCGATGGGTGGGTGATCCCTTCTGTGCCAAGGACTGAGTTCCTGGGAATGTTTCTGCTCAGGAGCTGAGTCACCACTAAAGGAAGGAGACCTACTCCACTCCCTGCCCAAGTGCTGCAGCTGGAGATTCCACTCCTGCACATTTGCAGCACCCCTGGAAATTTTTAACTGAGAGCTTCCCTTGCACAGCGGTGGGAGAGACACTTACCTGATACAAACAGTAGAATCTTCCTCCCAGCCTTATCCATCGACACGGCAGCGATGGCCACCGAGAACAGACGTACCAAGCCAACCAGAGCCGCATCGTACTCGGGTTTCTGCAACAGCAAAAGCAGGGGAGAAGCTGAGATGGGGTGGCCAGAGGAAGGGCAGGTTCCTACATGTGTTGCCTTGACGCTGGCTGATGACTCTGTCAAAGCTCCTCTCTTATAGGAAGAGACCAGAGAAGAGCAGCCTGAAGCTCAGAGGAGGAGAGCAGGGAGGCAGTGGGGCCACTCCTGCTCCCCATCCTCATGCACCCTGTTGCAGGGCAGGTGCTTGGCCATTGCTGCCAACCAGGTTGGCAACCGAAAAGGCTACAGCCTTGGGGTCTTAGAGCTGCAGGGGCCTGGGAGCTTTGTGCAGCCACCACTGAAGATGGAGCAGTCTGAGTGCAGGCCAGGCCCCAGGGCTCACCAGGATGACGGATGTTTTCTTGAATATTGACTGCAGGTACACGAGGACACAGGTGACACCAGAGAGCTGCTGCAGGAACCTCATCCCCACCGCGATCAGGATGGGCTTGTAAATGAAGGGATCCTTGATCTCGGCACAGGAAACCCGCCGGCTCTGGAGGGGATAAAGCCAGAAAACTCAGATGTTACCACATCTGGGCATCGCCGTGACCAGGAGATGGCTCAGGAGTTGCCCAAAGGAGGCTGGATGTTGCAGTTTCCCATGACATCTCCCCCATGTTGGAGCTGAGCCTCCTCACCTGCTTCCTCACGCTGTCCTTGATCTGCTCATACTCCTGGCTGTAGTCCGTGTCTGTGCCCCGCAGCCAGCACAGTGACCTCAGGGCCTCATCATCCTTCCCCTGGGAGAACAGGAACCGGGGCGAGTTGGGCATGAAGCAGAGCAGGACAATCATGGCGAGCACGGGCACCTCCCCTGCGACGGCCAGCCAGCGCCAGTCCAGGACCAGCCCTGCCAGAGCAGTGTGGTTAGGAGGGGAAAACCTGCAGGGAAGGGTGTCCTGGACTTGCCTCCATCTGGGCACCCTAGCAATCCTGCCCCGACCCTTTCTGCACACCAGAGGTGGTGGTTGTGAGCTGGGTATGAGGGGATGGATCCATCAACCCTTTGCTAAGGCCTCGCTGAGGGTTTTCTGCCCTCGAACACCCAGATACTTGCCCAGCGCGTACAGGACGAGGGAACCCAGCACTGCCATGATCTGAGGACAAGCTCCCAGCATTCCTCTGACCCCAGGGTGGGAGATCTCAGAGATGTAGACCTGGAATAGGACAACACGTGCTTAACAGAGCTGCAGTCTACAGTCATCACCACCCGAAGCTGTCCTCTGTCACCTTGCAGTCATCTACTGCAGCCAGAGGAAGCCCAAACTGCCCTCTCAGGATGGAAAGTTCAGGGGTCCCACAGCTTGATGTGCTCATGGCAGGAGGAGAGGACAGCCTTCTAGGCACCACCGCTTGCTTCCCTCACACCAGCGTGGGAGAGGTGCTTCAGTGGCACACTCAGACTCCCGTTACTGGAAAGTTGTGCCCCAGGCTTACTCAACTCTTGCCTTCCCCTCTGTGTGCAACGTGAGGTCAACGTTTGGTAAATATGGGAGGAAATAACTGCTGGGAGGAATGGGGAAGGGAATGGGGACCTGCCTTCCCTTTTCTGCAGGCAAGAAAGTCCAGCACTGTGGGGGCAGCTCGAGCTGGCTGTTCCAGGACAGCTCACCCAGTGCATCCTTCCCCCCCCAAGTCACCCAACTGCAGCCCTGGAGCTCTGCTGATGCCTCCAAAAAGTAGTAGGATGCCCCGGGCTCAGTTACAGCACTGCCTCATCTCCCCGGGGGCCAGTCTCCAGCAAACTCCCTCCCATGGCACGGTACCGGGATGGAGGCAGATGTCACGCCCCCGGCGTAGCCCGTCAGCACCCGTCCCAGCAGCAGCATCCCGATGCCCTGGGCGCCGGCCATCAGCGCGTAGCCTGCGACGGAGGGCAGCGCCGAGAACATGATGCTGAGTTTGCGGCCCAGGCGGTCGTTGAGGAGCATGGTGCTGAGCCCTCCCGCCGCCGCTCCCAGCGTGAACACCGACTGCGGGGAGATGGGGAGAGGGGTCTTGGTGGGTTTGGGCTCCTAAAATACATCCACTGGCACTGCCCCCCCAGTCCGGGCAGGGACAATCCTGCTCCTTACCCCGAACCAGGATGCTGTCTGCTGGTCCAGCCTCAGCGCCGGGTTGGGGTGAACCTCCAGGGCTGGGATGACAGGTGAGGGGTAAACCAGGGCAAAACCAAAACTGAAGTTCCCCAGGACAGCGGCAAACACAGCCAGGTAGAGCCGCTTGTTGCGGAGGCTCCTGAGGGAGGGAAGAGGGAGTGAGGAGGATGCACTGGGTGCCCTTCTCTCACCCATGAAAACCTTTAGCTGTGCCTTGCAGCTTCCTCCAGGCTTTGATGAGGTTCTTGTGACACCCATGGAGGGATTTTCCCAGGGAATGGCCCAGCACAACCCCAGGCTGGGGAGGCTTCTCTGGGTGGCAGCAGCCACTTCTGCTCTGTGTGATAGGGAGCGAGGTCCTGTTCCTCTGGGGCCCCACCAATACTTTCCTCTCTCTAAGCAGTTTTCAGCAGGTTCAACTGAGAAAAGCAGAAGATGGAGCCGGGAGGCACCCCAGGCCCAGCTGGCAGCAAGCATGTCCCCGCAGAGCTGGGAGGGGGCTCCTTTCAAGGCCCCCCTGCCCCCCAAGCAGGAGCCTGTGCCCCTACAAGAGCCAGATGCCCAGAAGCACACATGCCCACAGACCTCCCTGGTGGGTTAACCCAGCACCGCACACCATGGGCAGGATGAGGCCCCCTCCCAAGGCTACTCAGGAATGACAGCAGTATGAAGCAGCTCTTCCACCAGCTCATCCCAGCCCGGCATTCTTGGGATGGGGGCAGAGCCAGCCCCATGGCCCCAGCCCTTACCTCAGGTACTCCTCATCGAGCCTCATGCCTGTGCTCTTGGGGAAGGTCCGATATGAGAAGCTCGTCTTCCTCACGAGGGGCTCCCTCACGCTCGGCTCCATGGCAGTGCCGTGGCCAGTGCCCGCTGGGGTGCAGGTGCTGCTGTGCTGGGGAGGAAGAGGCAGTTGAAAGCAAAAGGGGAGAGGCTCCTGGCGTTGCCTAATCAGAGAAATCTGTGTCTTGTGGGCTCACCCCCCGACAGCCTCTGGGAAGGAAACTGGGGGGGCCGGAAAACCAGCAGGCAAAGAACCATGGGGAAATGACGGTGCTCTGCACCCGCCCAGTCCCCGTCCCGCCCAGTCCCCACTGACACCAAAACCCATCACTGCAGTGGCACTCCTGGGACGATTCTGGCAGAACTGTTTCCACCACCAGGAACATCCCTTTGCTAAGGCCACATCTCTCCCCTTGAGGAACTGGTACCAGTTAGACTGGCTAACCCCTGCTGCTTTTTACAAGGGTAAATTGTATCCCTACGAGTCTCCACAGTCACCCAGGGGAAGGGTTTTCAACGTAGACCAGAGCTGAGGAAGAAGATGACAAGAGGGAGGTGAATACAGAGAGGACAAAGGGAGCAGCTGAGGGGGATGAAGAGCACTGGTGAGGATGTGCTTCGTGTCTGATCGATGCTGGGGATTTACAGCTGACTCAGGCACTCGGGGCTGTGATTTCTCTGCAGGAAGAAAGGTCATGGAGCAAGGGGACATCAGGGTGGCAGGCCAGCTCATCCAAAAACTTTCAAGTGCTGGTTGGTCTGAGCAGGGATGTCATAACAGCCCCCAGTCAACCTGAAACTGGTCCCTGTGTCCCCCATCCATCAGCAAACATCCCCAGTCATCTCCTTTGCATGCACTTTGCTCCATGGACCTGAGCTGGTAGCTCCTGTTGGCTCCCACAGTGACAATGCTCTGGGCAAGGTCGTGGACCAGCATGCAGCAAAGGGGGCCAGTTGCATCTTGCATACTAAGGAAAATCTACAAACGAATGGCCTGAGGGAATCTGAAGAGGATGGGTGCAGCAAACTCACAGCAGAATATTCATTCTCCCTTCTGCCCCTTCCAGACCTCATCTTTTTCCTCAGACCAAGTATACTAAGTCTTTACAATGCAACATTTGCCATGTTCCACCTCAAAGCAGCTGCCTTTCAGCCCTACAAATTAAAAAAAGGCCCCCAGGTCTAGAGGAAAAGTGGCTGCAGGTGCTGGGCACATGATGGTTCTCACTGGGGAGTGGGGCTGCAAGGTAAGTGCTGGTCTCTTTTTCCTCCCTGAATCTTGTTTTTGCTGTGAATATTTCAGTGAGATGGAAGCTGTGAGTTTACTGGCTGGTTTTTCTCCAGCTCTTTCCTTTGTGGAGCTGCTTTTGGGACTGTGGTGGTGCTGGGTGAGCTGCCCTATTCAGGGTCACACCAGCTCTGTGCTTGGGCTGTATAGAGAGGAGTGAACACATGCATACTTGCTCTACCTTCATGGTTTCTTTGTAAAAGTGCAGCCTTGGTAAGGAATAAAACACTCACCTCCCTGTCCCTGCTCCCTACCTCCCTGGGGACTCTCCTGACTTGCTGTAGGTCCTACCAAAACACACAAGGGCTGAGTAAGGTGAAAGAAGACTCTGGGTCAGCAGTATCAATGATGGGCTGAGCTTGGCCATGGGGAAGGGGTTCCAGCCCCTTTCCCACATCTGTTCCAAGTAACAGGGTTCCAGACCCTTGAGGGTGAACCGGGGAGGAACAAGACGCCTGCTTTGGGAAGGCAGCAAACCAGCCTGTGGCCAATTAAAGGGCAATCTGGTTCTGCTGAGAGCTGTTGGCTGCCTCGGCCAGAGTGATGCATTGCTTCTGCTCTAAAGGACTCCCCCCCACACCCCCTTCTCGACAGCTGTGCAAGAGATCATGAACATATGCAAAAAAATAAACTGCATCAAAGCCACTTGGCAACTTAACTAACCTGATTCATAAATTAATTTCTATTCCTCTTGTAAGGGAGAAATCAGTCACTCCTCAAGGCTATTCGTCCCTATCGCTCATCCAGCCACATCCTTTCATAAATCTCCCCCCTAAGTCTGAACTGGTGATTGCTGGGCTAGGATGTAATAACACTCAGTGCCTGCTCCAGGCTCGGGGGCAGCCCTGGGGCTGGTTAGCCCCGGTCTGAAGCAGGTTTGCTGCTCTCTGTATTGCCCACGTCCCCAGGGCTGCAGCAGAGCTGGTGTTCTGCAGCGTGGTGCTGCTCTGTGGGTGAACAGGGGTGACTTGGGGGAGAGTGTGGTCCCTGCTGGGGAGCAGTCTGAGCGTGCAGAGATACAGTGGTGAAACATCTTCTTGCAAAACGCAGGTGAATGGCACATGCTGGGTTACCAGAGCTGTGCAGGGAGCAGCTGGTTACTGCAGGGTGCTGGGGGCACGTGCAGTGGGGTGGGTGTGTGGTGGGGCCAGCAGCAGGCTGGGTGTACCCCTGTGGCATGGCCCTTGTGGAACTGGGGGAGTCTGAGCTCAGGAGGCAGCTATGGCTGCTCTCCTCACAGCTTCCCAAGGGTCCAGGGCTGTGCAAAACGGTGCCTTGCACCCCTGGGTTCAGGTGAGTATTGGTTCCAGGAGCCCAGGTTAGTGTTTCCAACCAGGCCGACCAAAATCAGCTCTTCCTTGCTGCATCCCCTCACCGTGCTCCCCCCTCACAATAAAAAATCACCACCTTTTCAGGCTGCCATCTGTTTATTTGATTGGACTCAGAACTTGCTGAAATGTCTTTCGATGGATGAAGGAACGCAGAGTAGAAGAACAGAGCCTGGCAGGCTGCATGGTGAGTGGAAAATAGTTTTTTGGGGGACTTTCTGGAGTTTTGAAGGCCTGATGATGGATGTGCATGTGAGGGATGGTAATGACTTTGTAAGTATCAAAACGCAGAGCGAAAGAATAACTGCCTAAGAGACTGAGAAATGTATGTCGGGACAGGAGCCGTTCTCCCCAACACGGGCAAGAGCAGCGGTGCTGACTGATGAAGTGCCACAGGGCTTGTGTTGCTTTAATGTATCGGGTGAAAAAAATGGTACGGTTAGTTTTGAAAAAATATTGGATACTCACGATGAACGGAAAAGGCTGAATCTTGCCTCAAAATGAGTCTCGAGGAGACCCGTCGTGTTTGCAGTGACCCGCTGGGCAGGGCTGCCTGTCCCTCCTGGCTCCTCTCTTGCTGCTTCCTTCTCTGCTCCTGGTGTCCAGACCTACTGACAAAAGTGATTGGTTTATGCGGAAATTTTGTGGGGATAAATATTTCCCTGTCAGCAGCACTCAGTCAGAGCATGATTTCTCATGTGCTGTTTGGAAATGACATTTCCAAACAAAATTAGAATTTCCCATTGAGTCCTTTTTTTTTTCTTTTTTCTTTTTTTTTTGTTTGTTGATTTGAAGTTGGAAAAGGGTTGAATCTGAGGTGGTTCATGGTTGCCATGCAAATGGGAGACTTGTTCATCCCACATGCTTAGAGTGAGGGGTCTTGGCGTCCTGTTTCCAAGCTGGTTAACCCAAAAGAGGGGATGAGCTGGAAGCTGTGTGTGTGATCTTCAGCTGGGTGTGGGATTTAAAAGAAGTGACATGTTTTTTTCCTGCTTGTGAGGCTTTTCCTCAGGTTATGTGAAATCTTCTGATCCATAAATTCCGGTGCCTGCACACACAAGTGAAACTAATGTGGTGGATAAAAAGGGGACGTGGGGTTGCTGATTTCCAGCTCTTCCCATGCACTGTGGTGACTGCATCACTTGCTGCATTTTCTGCTGCAGCTTTTGGGTGGCCGCTGGCCCGGGACTGGTCTGTGTGAGCAGTGTCAAGGCAGTGCAGAGCCAGGCTCTTCTGCACCCTGAATTTCCACAGGGTTGCACTGAGTCCCGAGAGGGGGAGAGAGAAAACGATGCTTGGAGCTGGTCCCCTGTAGTCCTTGCACTGCATGGATCGGATGATGCTGTTATCTTTATGCAGAGACATCTGTGTGGCAATCCTGCATGAAAGCAGGGGCTGAGCATCCCCAGGGATGCTGCACTTTTGGATGCACAACCCCGGGTAGCAGGTTTTCTGCACAATCCAGCACTGGGCAGGATGAACTGGGATGTGGCTGTTTCCAGCCAGGATGACACCCAGTGCCTCTCAGTGCCCTGGTACTGAGCCAGGAAGGGGCTTGGGTGCTGTGCAGCAGCAGCACGGGTTGCTCATGGGGATAGATGAAAACCTGGGGAGCACAGGGCTGCACTGCAGCAGCTGCAGCAGCGTGAGTGGAAATACAGCCAAGCCCCACCAGGCTGCAGCGGGGGGATGTCTCTGGGCAGGGTTTAGGGGCTGGATGTTAACCCAATGGGTTAAGTGACCTGCAGCCTTGGGAGGATGGTTCTGCCATCCCTTGGCTCAGCTCGAAGCCAGGATGTACCCACAGGGGCTAGAAAGGGAATTTAAAGCACAAACACAAGAAAGTTTCCTTTTTGAAATCCTGTACATCCAGAGCCATGTTAAAGTACCAACAAGGTTTTTAATGCCCTTCATTGGCTGAGAGGTGGTGAGATAAATAAAACAGCTTTCAAGATGAATGTTTTAAAGAATTTTTTTTCCCTAAGTATGTCCAGTTCAACTCCATGAGCTGCTGGGACAGGCTCTGAGGCAGTGCCTGTTGAGGTGCCACAACCTGGTGGTTTTTTGATCCCCGTCCCTTGCCCATGGGCATTTCTGCTGGGTATTTTGAAGTGAAGCTGCTTTTTCCTTGATGGCAAGGACTGGATTTCTTTATGCTTGGGTCACAAATCTCCCCCTAAATTCCTGAGAGCTGCTGCCTGCTCCTTCCTTGGCTCTGTGTGGTTTTGTCCTGTTTAATACGATATTTTTTTTTTTAAAGAAAAGGGGCAAAACAAAACATATCATTTCCTTGATTTAACGTGAGCCAATTATGGCTCACAGGCTGTTAACTTCATCACCGCTTCTTCCAAGAAAGACCTTTGTAAAATAAACCACCACGCCAGCGGAGCAGAGTTGGCAGCCGTGCTGGTGCTCTGGGACCTGCCGTCGGGCTCCGCGTGCGACCGGCTCGAGCCACAGCACTTTATCCTCCCCCCACCTCCCCGCTTCCCCGGCTGGAAAAAAAGCTAATGGTTCTGTCATCCCCATGCCCGCTAAAATATCCAACCACTTGTTGTACATCTGCTGACGGATACCAACTGGAAAGGAGATTAGGGCTCAGACTCCTGCGCTGGGCTGTCTGCCCCTCCTAATGAGGAACAGATTGGAGCCCTCGAGCGCGACGCGCTGCCTCCAGCACCCGGCAAATGGCAAAATCAGGAGGGCTGGGGCAGCCGGCGGATACCAGGGCGTGGGCTGGTGTTATTAAACTGTGCTGGCAGCCAGGCATAGCCGGGGCCAGAGCTTGGGTGGATGCTGTGTGAGGTGCTGGGATCTGCAGTGACCCAGTGGGACCTTGGCATCTGGGGGGCACCTGGGTTGCTGTGTGTTTGTGGACTGGAGAGGATACTGGGAATGTTCTGTGGGATGCTCCCTCCAAGGGATTACTTGTTCTTGCACTGTCCTGCCCATCATCCCCAAATCACAGTGACTCATCTAGAGGCAGGATCTGACCCCTCCAACCTGGGCACTGCTGGCTTGTGGATGTGGAGCCAGTTGGTGTCCAGCCACGGTGAAACCCCACCTAGTACGGGTCACTTTTTGCATGGTGCTTCCTCGTCACTTTATCCTGGGAAGAAAAATGCTCATGGTCATTTCAAATCAGCTTGGGGCTATCGCTGGGAGCAGGGCCTGTGCTCTTCCCCACGCTTGGCCGCAGCTGTTTCCACAGAATTTTGCAGGGTGGCTGTGGCACCAGGACCCACGGACTGTGCGTATGTTTGCCAGTGACTGCATCGCCGCCTCCTGGGTTTCACTGTCTCCTGAGTTGCTCCGTCCCCTGGCCGGGGGCCAGCACAGGAATGTTAACATTTTTCTGTGGCTAATTCGGGGCTGTGGGCAGACCTGGCGCTACCTCCTCCCTCCCCTCTCTCCCTCCCTGCCTTCCTCACTACTGGTGCTTGTTTTATTTTATGTTTCTTTCAGCAGTGGTTGAATTGAAAATTAAGATGTGCTGGTACCTAATTCCAAATAAAAAAGCCAGTGTGCTCCCTGTGGGACCCTTGGTTTAACCTCTGAGATGAGCAGCACTGTGCTGCTCATGCAGCCCCATGTGCGGCTTGGCCATGGGATTGTATCCCCATCCCGGGGCTGGGAACGTGGGCAGAGGGAAACCCAGCTCCTTCCCTTTGGCAAAGCGTTTTCCACCAGTAGTGGGGTGGGGATTGCTCATAAATGATTTATCTCACTGGGAGTAGGGGGATGGCAACCTCTGGGGTGTCCTTGCCGAGGAGGATGATGCTCTCTTGGGTACTATGTGACTTCATTGATGTGCAGCATCTGCCGAGAGCCTGCCATTGCCTGCATCCCATGGGATAAGGGATGGGGTCACGGCCATGTCCTGGCTGGGGCTGTGACACCACGATGGGCACGCTGGTGTCTGGCTGCCACCAGAAGAAGGCAGGAGTGCTGCAGTGGCCTGTAAAAAAGTACCTGGACAAGAGGGTGCAGGAGGCAGCTGTATCCTTGAAGCAGGAGAATAAGGAGATTTTTATAAGCCCATTTTTGCAGGTACCTTTTAACGCGCTTATCCTGTCGGCAGAAAATCTTGTGGATGAAATTTGGAGTGAAAGCAGAGACCTGAAAGCACATTTCTGCTCCATTGGTGATCTGTTAACGGGATAATCTTGTTACAGCCACCTGTTAGTCCTGGAGTGAATCTTAAGTATTCCTGGGCAGATATTAATTTATTTTATTGGCATAACAGTGCTCTGCCCTGTGATCCTGGGGTGTCCAGCCCTCGGTTGCTTTCCCATTTAAGGTCATTGAAAGTGGCACTTAAATACTTTCAATTGCTTGTAAATGAAAGGAGCTTTGAGGTTTGCAAAGGTCAGGAGTCACCAGATGGACCAGGATTTTATTCAAGGGGCCTTTGGGCTAAGCCCCTGCACACGTGAAGTTTTTACACATCTCATAGCCTTGAGTTTCTCTGAGCTTTGTGAAAAATTGGTGGCTGGATAGAGAAGAAAAAACCCAAATATGTGTCCCTGCCAGAGGGGGAGACTGTTAGAGCCCACGCTGGGAACTGTCTGGCCACTGCCTCGGCTGCTTTCCCTTCCCAGCAGCTTTGCTGCAGCTCCTCTGGGTTTTTTTTATTGTACTTTTGGGGGGTGTGTGTCCCCAAAGCCCCTGAACTCTCTCCCACCCCCCTGCAGCCACTGCAGCAGGTAGGGACGGCCCCAGCCCCTCACTCCCAAAATTCATTTCCCCTGGGGAAGCCTCCTAAACTGGTTATACATCCCACTGCTTGCCAGGTACCTAACGGGTGAGCAGGACCTTGCAGGAGGACGAGATGGGAACATCTGTGAGCGAGAGGGAGCGGGGTTTATATGGGAGAGCCACGGGGGTGTCACCCCTGCGCAGTCCCCAGGTTTTGGGGAGCACTTGTCCCAGTGTCCCGAGTCCCTGGGGCTCTGCCCGTGTCTGGAGGAGCTCATGTGAAACCCATTAAAAGCATAAGGAAAGGGAGCACGACGGTTGGGAATCATTTTGTTTGGGTTTCTAAAACGTGCGCATGAAAACACTGTGTGGTTTTCTGACAAATTTGAACCAGCGCTGCTCAATTCGCTCCAGCGCTGCTACTGTTGGTCTAGCAGACTGTAAAGCATTTATTGGAGTTGCTTGAGGCGAACTTAAGCATCTGTGGAATAACAAGTCCAGGAAGTAATTGCATCCACAAGGAAAATATTTTTATGTATAATTCAGTGACCCATTTTATAAACATTGCGGTTCCACCTTGGACTTTTTTTTTTCTCCTCCCCCCCCCCACCTCCCCCTTTTTTTTTTTTTAATCTACAGCTTTCCCTACCCAAGCGTCTGAGGTTAGTGAAGTATGTGGGTTGTGTTTGGTGGCTCCGTGTTTTGGTAAGGGTGGGAGGTGGGGAGGAAAGTCCCTGCACGGCCGGGGGGGTGAGGGGTCCAGCTCCGGAGGTGGCAGCACGGTGGGGGGGGATGCTGGCGCTGGGGCGAAGCAGAGAGACAGCGCGGATTGCTCCCGCCGCGCTTGGCAAGAGCCGAGGAATTGTTTTGGGGCAAGGGCTTTTCTTTCTTCCTTAGCAAACCAGCTTTACGAGAAGATGAGTCATTTACAGCCTGGGTGGCATCACGCTCGGCGCGGGGCTGTGGAGCCTGGGGGGCTTTCTGTCCAGTTTGAGTTTTTTTGGGGGGAGTTTAATTTCTACGCAGTGTAAGCACATCCCCCCTGTCCCACCTTTCTTGACCGAGGAGCTGTTTGCTCTCAGGGCAGAGTACAGGTGGGTGCTGGAAGGAGCTGTTGCACAAAGACCTTTTGGAGGGGACTGGCCTGTCCCGAGCGTAGCAGCCCCAGCACTTTGGAACCTGTGTTAGATGTGAGCATTTAAACGGGCAATAACTTAAAAAAGCATAGATAAGCTCTAACAAAATGTACAGTTATGAGAAGATAAAGCTGCAAAATTGCAGCTTAAAACTGCACTTAACTTTCGTGGCATTAATATTGTGGGGTTTTTGTAGGTGTGCTGGCATCTTATCCCGGGTGGAGGTGGGAACACTCCCCATCTTCTGCCTGTCATAGATTTCTTGGCATCTTTATCCCTTGTGGGGGAGGTAATAAAGCCTGACCTGATCTGAGTGGCAAAGGCATGCGGGTGCTGTGTCATGAGACCAGTGGGTGTCTTGTGGGTCCCCATCCTCCCTGTGGGCAAGGACCCAACCGCCCCAGCGCCTGCGCTGCTGGGATATCCCCATCACCTCCCACCGGGCAGCAAACCCCAGTCTCCTGCCCCGCT
>JANHFX010001036.1:1359-13515 GCA_027560015.1 Chloroceryle amazona | reverse complement strand
AGTTTGTGACCATAGCCCCTTGTCCACTGCGAAGAGACTGGCCCCATCTTCTTGACATCCACCCTTCAGATATTTATAAACATTGATAAGATCCCCTCTCAGTCTTGTCTTCCCCAGGCTTAACAGCCCCAGGTATCTCAGCCTTGTCTCGTAAGAGTGATGTTCCAGTCCCTTAATCATCCTGTTTGCCTACACTGGACTCTCTTTAGTATTTCCCTGTCCCTCTTGAATAGGCGACACAGTACTACGGATGTGGCCTTACCAGGGCAGAACAGAGGGGGAGGAGAATTTCCCTCAACCTATTGGTTGATGCCAGGGTACCATTAGCTTTTTTTGGCCACAAGGGCATGTTGCTGTCCCATGGATAATTAATTGCCCATCAGGACTCCTAGGTCCTTCTCCATGGAGCTGCTTTCCAGCAGGTCAACCCCTAACCTGCACTGGTGTGTGGTATTCCTCCCCAGGTGCAAGACTCTATACTTGTCTTTGTTAAATTTTATTAGGGTCATCACAGAAGGCAGGTTTGTTGGTCAGGCTCACTTTGCACTTCATAAATCTCTGACCAGTCCCTAGTACCTTCCTATCCTGTGATATGTTTGGAAGTGGACTAAGAGGTTGTGCTCCCTGCATTTGCTCAGGACTTGAGACAAGGCTGACAGTGCAGTGTTTGCCATCTCAATGACAGGCACAACACTAGTCTGGTCCTCAAAGACTTCCCCCAGTTACTATGATTTTTCCTAGCTGAAGCTTGTTGCCACTCTTAGCCCCTTGGTGTGAATCCCACCAAGCTCTATGGACCTGTGAACATCCATCCTCTCTGAGCAGTCCCTGCTGCTGGCCATCACCCCCTTTCAAACTATCAGGGCACACACCAAGCTCTGGCACAGTTAAGCCCATAATTCCTGTCGTGTGGTTGTCTCCTTCTCTCCTTGAAGGACCCAGGGTGCTCACTATAGGCTGCCTCATCTTGAGGCAGCCTGGGTGCAGCTGCAAACCCTCCAGATCTCCAGTGATGAGTGTGAGAAGCCTATAGACATGGGAGGGGAGACAAGCCCAGGAGAGGAGTTTCCAGGGCAGTCTTAACAATAGGCTACACATCTGAAACCAGCAAGTGGCAAATCTGCAAAGCCTAGGGCAGCTCAGAGACAGTGATATGGGAGAGCTGGCACTCATTTGACTGTAGAAACAAAGAGCTAAGGACCAAGCAGACTCGAACCCCATTCATTACTGTAATCGCACAGGGTGAACTCTGAGCTCTCTGAACTCCTTTCCATGCCACTGATGAACATCATGTGCAAGACAGGCTAAGAGCAGGATAATCACCAACTTGTTTGTACCTCCAGTTATCTTTTAAGCAATTACCTTCTGAAGATACCTTTCAAATGACACTGCAGTAATGGTCGATTCTCTCCATTGTTGTGCAGAGTACATGAAAAAGTGCCAGACATTTCTGCTGTTCATGGCTCACAAATCCTTAACCCCTGTGCTGACTGTCAGCCATATGTGATCTTGGCAGCAGGTCCTGCCCATACGCTACAAAAGAAATACGGGGCGGGGCGGGGGGGGAAGGATGCTTTAGTATGATCACAAGAATGTTGCTGCCTCTTAAAGGAAAATGTAAGTTAGCTTAAATGTCTACAGGTGATGTGTACAGATTCCACTGCATGTAAGCACTGCTGGTATGGAAGGGCTTTTGTATGTCTTTGGCTGAGCATCTCAGATTTGGGTGTATTAAAATGCATGTAATTCTTCATCTGGATCTCAGAAGGAAGCTCTCAATAGCTAGGGCCTAACATAAGGCAACATATTTAAAGCAAGTCATTCATCAATGCAGTGAATTTAGCTCCATTTCCTGTTTGCAACATATCCAACAAACAGATCTCCGTTGTTATTCTGAATGTGTTTATAATTACATTTTATTTCAGGCCTGTTTTATTTGTACATATTCCAGTTTAAGGAAGGTCACACGCACTCCTGTATTTCAAGTACAACTCTTCACCCGCATCACATGAGTGTTTTCATGGATGACTGAAACCTTTGTGAACAGCTGGCTGTTCCTCTCCCTCTCCCACACAGGCACAAGTGCAGCAGCCCCAGACACACCTGCAGTGTATTGACTGGTGGGCATGAGCCAGACCCCTTGACACACAGCTTTCCAGTCTCCTCTGCTGTGTGCAGTGAAACTCTTTGACCACAAAGATCTGCTTGGCACAGAGAGGGTGGGACCACTGGGAGTGCAGCCTTGAGGGGAAGATGCTCAGATCTATCATGACTACAATATTTCATGCTCTGTCTGGATGGAGAGCAGCACTCACATCACCCAAGAGTCAGCAAGTCTTCCTAGTCACTGGCCCACGGCCAACTCTAATTTCACCAGGGGGGAAAGAATAATGAAGCATAGATCCACACAAGATCTTTTAAAAATATCATTAAGAACATTGCGTAAGATTAATGGCCTCAGGAATTTTAGATTTTTGCTGTAGAAGATGCTCCCTTTACCAATTTTTGTTCAGGCATGAGTGCAAATTCCCTGACAGGGACTGTGCTCACTGTCACAGCTGAGATGGGTTACAAAGAGATTGCTGAAGAGAAACAAAACAGTTCTGCTAAACTCCTTCTGCAAGTCCTCTAAATACAAGGTCTGAGACTTAATGGTGTGTAGGCATTCTTCTGGCTAGCATTGCTAAACTTCCACGACTTAACTAAATACTATTTTCAGAAGCAACTGTGGTCCTCGTGAGCTTGAGGAGTCATAGCAGTATTTTAAAAGCCAGTTGAGACATGATATGGTTTCCTTTGAGCAGACAGGAAACAAAGAAGGACCTATAAGGATGCCCTAGGAGTGGCAAAGAAAGCTTAGGTCTGTCATTTTGCTTTACAACCACCAAAGTCTTTTCCTACCACCTATGTTCAAGATCAATTTCAGTGCAAAGGGAGAAAAAAAGCCAAGATTTGAATAAATGTTCAGGGGTAACAGCTGATAAATCCTGAAGGACTAGTACAGTAGGTGATGACAAATCCTTTCTGAGCAGGTTAGCAGTTGCACTAGAGGGAAAGGAACTGAATCATGTACTGGCAATCAAAAAAGCAAGAAATGAAAAAAAATATTTTGGACTATTTTGCTGGGAAACAGCTCATGTGATGGCATTGTAAGTATATCTTCTCCCACATGTTCCTTTTACTCAAAAGTAAATAGAAGAAACCTTCCAAATAATTTGTCTACAACTTCCATAAAAATAATTAGCTAGAGAAAATGCTTTTGTTGGGCTGCCACACAAATTCAACTCTTAATAACCAGAGCCTGAAAGGGAAAACTATGCTTGTATATAATGCTCTCAGTGTAGGAAAAGCTTGAGTAAGAGATAGCAAGTCCTTATAGAGCACTGGCTCAGGAACAAGATTTACTTACAGTAGAGAACTGGCAAAATTAGGATCCTCAGCTGCAAGTCATCCCTGCCACATGGACAACAGCTTGCTTTTGAAGCAGACAAAGAGCAGTTCCATGGTAAATTGGCTCAGGTTTTGTTCACCTTAACAAACCAGGTGTTATGAGCTGTATCAGGTGGCCAGCTGCTCCAGCTCAGCCACTGAGGCAGCTAGTATCAAAGGTATTTTTTGAAGAAGGCAAGGTTCCTTGAGGCACCGTCAGGAAATCAGAGCAGAAGGTTATCTAGAGGACAGGGTAATGGACAGTCAAGCTCATGCTAGCAGTAAAACCAAGATCAAAAAGAGGCAAGTAATAAAAATGCAAAAGGGGAAGTATCTAAGGTTGGAAATCAGTACAACTCATTTGTGCACATGAAAGAGGAAGTCACCGAGCAACAGAGAAGACCAGGGGCCAAAGTCAAACAAGAAAAAAGCCAGAATAGCAAATTGTTTGGAAGCGTAGAAAGGTGGTGGTACCATCCGTCAGAATTTCTTTCCCTGTTCTTTTCTGCTGTTTGAGGACACAGCTTTTCTACTCATTTTCTACAGAAGCTCCTTGTCCTCCTGAGTCAGGAGGCACTTCTTACCATTGACTTTTCACGGGCTTCATGCTGCTGCTTTGTAGGCAGGAGAAAACAAGAGCCAATGGGAAGAAACTCTATCTTTTTCAAAGATTAACAGAGCCAGCAGCTCTGACCACAATTCTTGCCCATCTAAAGATCCTCCACTCTTACCCAAGGCCACCTACACTTAACTGAAATCATGGTTTATGTTTGATACTTACAAAGCACTCGCAAGCATCTCATTTCCTGATGTATTAAACTGTTGTACACATTAAGTATTACCACAGAGTAAATTAGTAATTTTCAAGAAATTTGCACTTCTCTGAAGCTGGAAACCCCTTCTATTATTCAAATATAGATAGACAACAAGGGAAACTAGGACATAACAGGCTTGACTGCCTGAAGTGCCTGGGTCCAGCTGAGGCAGAACTGAAGTTTTGATGAAAATCTTGAAATTCTGTTTCCCAAACCACTGAAAACCAGAGTCTTAAGAACAAGTGGAAATTACTTAGCAAATAGGTTTTTTTTTAAAAAAATAAAATCCTTCAAGTATTGCATGCACGTGATAACGCAGTAACCATTTGCTGTTTGTAGCTTGGAAGGGTGCTTTATTTTGTTTCAGTACAGATTCAGTCCAGTTCACAGAGAACACATTAGTTAATAGAGATCTGATTTGTAGGAGAAATGGGCATGAACACGTGAGCACTCAAATCACCAGCCTTTCATAGGCAATTTATGCAACTTCTGCCTCAAAAGCATCATGTATGGCACACAGATTTCACCAGCATCCTGTATAGAAGCACTGTAACATCATCTCTAGAAACACAGGAGTGGAGAAGGATGTAAATCTCATGGACTGTAAAACTATATATATGTATATATATATATACACACACACTGCTCAGGGATTTAACTTTCAAAATTCTGTTTTTTAAAACAAATTTTCAAGTTAATGTCAAAGAATGTGTCCCTGAATAATGTATGTCCTTCCTTGAGGCACCCATTCAGATTCAGGCTATGGATAGCACTCTTCACTTCAAGCAGCCATCAAGAACTGAGGACTCTGAGCAGACAAAACTGTTGTAAAACCAGACCTCCAGGTCCCCATGAGCTGCAGTAGCAGCAAATAGGAAGAAGGGTGCCTGACTCTCAGGTACAGAACAAAACAGTCTCCCATGTTTTAACCATTTTGTTAGAACCTGGAATGGCAACAAAGTCAAGGATGTTAGCTGAATCAGTCCCTGTTAACCTACCAAACTTACCTTCCTTATTAGACTTAAGGCCTAGTAGCACTTGTGAGGCTTTGGGGTTTTTTAAAGCACAACTGGATCCAAGACTCCAAAAGCTCACCTGTTTCCCCTGCACATCCAGGCTTACACCAGGTGGCCTAGCAAAAGACACTGTTGCTTTTCACAAAATGTTCATTGCTTACATGAAAGTTGTTTAACGCACCCAATACAAACCCTTCACAAACTCTTCCCAGCAGATACACAGGTTCTATTTTAAAGCAAAGTAAAGCTGGTAACTGCCTACAGTATGTCTTCCATGCAAAAAAAAATAAAAATCCCACATCCTCTTTCTGAGTGGGATTCAAAGATTATTTTTTAAACTATGGCTGTGTGACCAAACCCCAACATTGCCCACAACCTAACATGAAACCAGCAGGAATACAGAAAATACTCAGAGACTGAAGACAAGAGGACAGAAAGGAGACTATGAAAAATACTTTGTTTGAATCACATTTCAAGTAGCTCAGATTTTCAAAGCCACTTTTAAAATGTTGTGCACTTAACTTGCTCCTGAATATTCCACTATTTTTCCAACCTTTCCACCTAAATACTTTTCTCTCCTCTCAGAGAAACAGAAAATGAGAAAACTGACCACAGGAGAAACAGACGATGAAAGCGGTGAGTTAGCAGATACTATCAAGTACAGAAAGCACTCTATAATCTAAAAGCAACACGGCCACTTTCAGTTTTCCTCCACTTAACATAATCATGTTTTGAAATGTTTAAAAGAAAACATCCGAAGTTCATGCCCAAACTCCTCAAAGTTTTAAACACAGCATCTTGCAACTGAGAGAACACTGTCTTATTTGTAAATCCGAGTTTGAAATATCTTACAATATACTTATAATTTCATTTCCTAAAGAAACAAAATTTAAGAACTGAAAGAACAGTGTGACATTAAACATTAAGGACTATATTTTAAAAACCTTTATTCAAAAAAGGCTATACAGGTATTATGAATTTGTTATATTTCAAAGTCAACTACTTAAGCATCTAAATGACTGAAAATTAAGTGCAAAATTGGAAGTCCAGTCATAGAAGGCTGTAGAGTTGTGCTGAAACAGAAGAGGTCTACTCATGGCAGGCAAAGCTGCACACTCACAAGTGAACTCGGTCTTGTCTCAGCCGTGAATCCTGCAGGTCTGACTGACACCGCTGATTAGGTCAGTTTGATCTACTTCATACAAACTCTCCCTTTCCCATAAGAATATTAACTAAAGCTTTCAGTTAAGCAACAAAATCTTCCTAATAGCAACAAAAAATAAAAGTTACATGCTTGCTCTGTTTCAGGCACTTTCAAGATCATAGTTTATTTACTGTAGGTAAAAAGCTAGTATACAGATTAAGGGATCCCTTAAATTTCAACTCTACAGTTATACACCATCTAGTATTCTTGCTCTGAATATTAACCAAAAAAGTTTCTAAACACCTGTAAGCCCCACTATAAATCTGCATTGTTATGAGAAAAAAAAAAAAATCAACACCATAAATCAATGCTGAGTTTTTTCAATGCGTAGTATTTACACTGTGAAAACAATGGGAGATAAGCAGTAGCAAAGAGGCAATTTTTAAATGCCAGAGTTTTATATTTATTTTTTTACAATAGTGTGCTAATTAGCATAACTGTATATAAAAAATTAAAATATAGCAGAGCGTTCCATTACAGAAATCTTCATAGTCTGGAGTCATTACCTGCTAACTGTTTACATGCAACACCTGCCAGAACTGACTTTTTATTTTTGAAGTGGAAAACAGATTATGAGGGTTTAAGAGACAAACATGAATTTGTGTATGAAATTAAAAAATGCACTCAAGAATTGTATTGGTCATGAGTCTCCTCCATACAGGAGGGGAAGAAAAAAAAAATACAAACAATGGTAGAAAATGGCCTCTCTCCATACACTAATTATCAAAAGCAATGCATAGACTTGAGAATACCTGGATGGCAAACTCTGTAGACAGAGTATTGGAAACAAACAGCTTTCCCATACATGCTCTTTACAGGAGGCCTTTCCTTCCATCCAACAGCAATGTCTGATAGCAATTAAGGGGCACCAGGTGTACAATAAGTAAATCTTGCAAAATACTAAGATGGGGCAGTTGTTAATATACATTTGAACTATATATACATAATGGAATGTATCCCATCCCAAAACTGGTTTATGAAACAACTGGACCTTTTTATATTAGCCTTATGACTCAGCTATCATTCTAATGAAAATGAAAAAACACAAGAGACTTGCATGAAAAGTAAAATTTATGGGGCATTTTACAGGAACTATTGACAAAGCTGCTTAATGGAATTTCTGCTTTTAAAGTAATTTTGTTAGATATAATTGAAACAACATCTGTGTATAAAATGTCCTGACAGACACTTCAACATGGAGCTTTGGTGATTTAAAAAGGCCCTTTTTAATCTGTTGTGAATTGTACTGCAGAAGTATTGATGCATGCACACATCTGTGTCAGCTGAGACTAGAGATCCAGCTGCATGCACATTTCCTCCTTGAGGTGCTCTCCATGTTAAACCACTTCAATAACAGTATGATGAAAAACAGATTAAACAAAGTACTTCAGATAACTCAAACTGAATAGCAAATGGAATGCCAATATGGCAGTAAAACCCTTTTCTGTTGTTTCTAGACAGGAAGGTCTCTTGTACCAGCAGAATCCTGTATACAGATACACAGAGAAGGAGGGAATACAGCACTTTTAATTCCCATTAAACAAGAGCCTATTCATCATGTGAGAAGGTACAAATTACAGAAAACATGAATAGTCAATAGAAGAGAAACAACTGGTTCACATGAAAGAAGAGAGAACACTTCAGTCTGAATGCAGTTATTTTGTGAAAGCTGCTACAACAGCCCACAAAACCTCATTCGTGTTGGCTTTCATGCATTCAACCTCAGGGTCTAAATCCAGAAGCTGCCGCACTCTCTTTGTGGCTAAATCATACTGCTCATCCAAAAGGGGGGCAAAAGCGTTCTCCAGAACATCTGAAGCATGAGCTAAATAAACGAGTGCCAGCAAGCGCTTGTCCATGCGGTGAGGGTCATTCACCCATTTGTCAAGAACTGCTTCTTGAACCTTCTTGATGAGGCGCTGTTTGATGTTGTTGTTGGTGAGAGGGTGCGTAGTCATGTCAAAAAGAAGGAAGTTCTGTTTCTCTGTTGTCAATACACCTTTTTCCACTAGATTTTTAGCTAACCGTTCACGGACATTTCGTAGCTGGTAGTGCAACTTCAGTGGGTTCCATGTTTCACCTAAAAACATAAGCAAAAAACCCAACAGTCAGGCAAAGTTTAAGCTGTACGATTACAATGACCTTCACCCTGGCCCATGGTGCAGATTGAGCTGTCAAAATGATATAGCTAAATATCACACTAAGATACTGTGCTGATGTCAGTATTTATCTGGTCCCTGACCTAGCCCAACACAGACATAGAGACAGAGACCATGGTAGCCTTTTTTGAGGAACTTCAGTATATGTTTCAAGTTTGGACAAAATGCTAGCTGAGCCACATCCTGATTAAGGATATGGTAAAAAAGCAGTCTTGTACTGAAGAAAAAAAAAAAAGCTCAAGCCAGTCATGAAAAAAGAGTTTACTTTTAGTAATAAAAATAAGCATCTCCTCCATTCTTGTGCAACTGCCTTTTAGCATGTCAGAGACTGGAAAAAGTGTCACTGCTTGTCTTTCTGCCACAGAGACGAGCAAATACGCACCTACCCTGAGCATGTCTGTTTCTTCAGGTTTTCATTCTTTCCTCCCTTCCTGTCCCCACCAGGTGAGACCATGCACCGTGAGAGCGTGTGGGTACACACCAGCACATGCTGAGCAGGGGCTGGAGTGTTTCCCTAAAAATTAGTTCTAATGTTTGGTTTGTTTTGTTTTTTTTTTCTGAGGCAGGAGAACTGGGCCCTTCAGTGTGTGTGACTGTGTGCATATGAGGAGGGAATTTAAAAAGCAGAAAAATCAGCATCAAGAGCTACTGATAAAGCTTAAATAGCTAAGCAATGTAAAATCCACCTTTGATTAAAAGTTTACTTAACAAGCTAAGCATCTGAGGTCCAATTTAAGTATTTATTGTAAGTATTAAAAACTCATCCTGATATAAAAGAGTCTATGCATTTTAAAAAATGAGAGCAGAAACAGCATTAAGTATTTCTTACATAGACTGGGGTTTTCTGTAAAATAATACAAGAATTTCTGTATCAATTTGTTTATTTATCAGAAAGCTGTTTAGAAATACACTGGTAAACATATTATTACTACTGCTTCTAACAATAATACCACCACAGACAATTGCAAGGTTTCTCCCACTGTGATGGAGGGTGACATATACCATATCCAAGGAACAGCCAAGTTAAATAAACAAATGAGGTAAGGCCAACAGCATAGTAAAAGGCAGAGAAGCCACCCAGGACTGAAATACACAAGTCCTTAGAGGTCCACAACTCATCAAATGCAATTTCTCAGATTGATCATGAATGAAACTAACATCCACACACAAAAAAGTAGTTTCCTTACCACATTTCACAAGGCAAAAGCTATTTTCTAGATTTTTTTTTTTTCCCTACAGCTGCTAGGTGCAAGTGGCTATACAGTATCAAAAAAAATTCAGTATTGTGGTGACACCTTGTGACTAAGGTCCTCAATTACAGAGTCACTCGCTTGTCCAAACACACAACATATGGTTGTTACACTTAGAGGAAGACCTGATATTTTGATCCGAACTTCTGTATTCCCTACACTTTCTTCCCGTAGAGGCTACCTTATAAAAATCATCAGCCTGGTAAACAACACCGTACTCATCAATATAAATACTTCCATGATTGCTTTGAACTCATATGCACAGTAACTTTAAGCAGCATTCTCTGCATTGCTGATAATTACAGATAAAGCAGCTATTTTCCAGGATCAAGCCCCACAGCAAAATTCTAGAAAAGTTTATAACAAACAAACCAAACCCCCAAATATTTTCCTTCAAAGGGAAGTCATCTGAACCATGGGAAACGCAAAGAACCCTAATGCAATCCAAGAACTAGCAATTAATAACTGTATGTAAGTAAAAACAATTGACCCAAGTCTTCCCAGAGCCAAAGCTCAGCAGGGTCAGGAAACCTTCATTTAGCTCAAAGAAAACCTACAACATTGCTCATTCATTAATTGATCTTTTTTGAATCAGCAGTAACTTGATGTGCTCTGCACTGGGAAAGAAGGTGATATGTCAGCACAAATGATGTATTTGGGACAAGAAAAAATAATTGGTTTTGCCGGCTGTAGAAAGTGAAGGAGAAAAAACTGAACTGCAAGGCTATGCAGCAACCATGCCCCCTACTGACAAGGACTGCTTTATCCTCCTGTCTTCCCTCTGCCTGACAGCCAAGGAGCAAGAAGGAGAAACAGCAAGGACAGAAGTACGAACTGATGTGCAAGGAAGGCTGTTGAAGTTGGTACAGGATTCATAAGAACATAATGAAAACTAGAAGTCAGGAAAGGTGGAGGTCATTTGCTCATTTTGAAACTGTTACTTATCGGTTGTTATAATAGATTTAGATGACTTCCAAGTCTTGTTACTCCCTACCTCCCAGGGTCATGCTGTTGACAAAACACCACATTTTTTTCCTGTGCTGTTTTTGCAACTCTAGTACAGCTCTGGTCGACTCCAAGGATTTTATGTTTTGTCAAAACAGACAAACACAGGTGATGAACTCTGGCTACAGAAAAATCTCAAACAAAACAAGACAAGCACTACCTGCTAAAAGATAGTCATTATTAATTTCAGTTTAATTTATGCATCCTGAGGATACAACTGTTGGCAAGATATAAGAAAAATGTTAACTGCAACTGGAAAGATAACATTTCCTTTATTTGCGACAGCTTATTAGCTCTACAAGAAGAGTTGTGTGCGAAGTACTCACCTTTAAGACTGTTTTGAACAAGAACTATAACATTTGAAAATACTTATTTCTCCAGTTAATGGAAAAATAGAACTCCTGATTCTTTATTATTTCTTTATGACAAATGGACAAATCATCCTCAATTTTTACGTATGAGCAGTGAGCTCCTTACTTCCTTTATTAAAAAAAAAAAATCTGTATACTGCACCCATAACACTTCTACTCCAAACTTCCACTAAACCTCACTTCCAGTTACAGAGAAAGGCAGTTGCTTCTCTAGGGTGCAGTTCTGATTTACTTCAGTCTGCAGAAGGTACCTCTTCCACAGAGTGGAGATGTCCTCTGACACTTCCATACAGATATTTTCTGTACCAAGTCAAGTCAAAGGCAACAGTAACTTACGTTTGATTAAAGCCTACAATCAACATGAGACTACCCCAGAGAACAAACTAATTAACTTTTTTGCATACTTTCTCCTCAAAAACCTTACACTATAATCCCTAGCGATGGCAGATAATTAGCTTTATCAGGGAAAAAAAAAGCAAATATATTATGTCAAAGGCTTACCACTAAGCAGTTCAATCCAATTTTGTACTGTTTCAGAAGGCTGGGTCTCTTTTATGTGTTTCAGAGCTTCATCAAGCAGAACATCCCCTGTAGGAGCATCTGACTTGCAAATCACCTACAACAGAATAAAATGCAGTCTGACTTAATTGATGTACCATAAACATCCACCAATAAAAAACTAGAAAAATCTACCAAAAGGAACCATCTCTAAGAATATGCAACTTTAAAAAAAATACCTAGTAGTTACAAAAAAGCTACCCAGGATTTTAATTCTAAAGCTATGTTAAGTGTCATGTTATCTATAACTTAAACTCGTTTGAATAAAACTGACTCGTTTGAATAAAACTGACTCGTTTGAATAAAACTGACTCGTTTGAATAAAACTGACTCGTTTGAATAAAACTGA
>JANHFX010001034.1:2848-22134 GCA_027560015.1 Chloroceryle amazona | reverse complement strand
CCTTCCCAACACAATTACTCACTATTTCAGATAACAAAATTTGCACGTGCACCCAGATGCATTTCCCCACCTGGGTTTGCTCACCATTAGAGTTTGGACCTGGACTAGAAGCTTTTAAATGCCCAATGTCTGGCTTTGCCGGGGGAAGCGAAGTGAGGAGCAGTGTAAAAGAAGGTCTTAGCAAACAGTGGCGAGACATCTGCTTTGAGCTCTGCTAAGTACACTAAGCAGTTCCTTGTGCTCATTTGACTTCCATTGTGCAGTACCATCTGGAAAACAGAAACATCAACATCCTCCTTAGCCTGGTTCAGTCCTAGCAAGCCTTGCCATCTGCTAGGCTTACGTTCTGTGGGTTTCTGACACATTTCAGTGCTGCTGAGGGCAGCAACCATTGTTGAATGCTGGTGAAATACTCAAATCAGAACTACTGATCTACTTTGCCTTAAATATTTCCCAGACAAAAGGAGTTGTAATAAATTTGCCTGAGCATCACCAAACCATGACCAATATTATGTCAACTAAAGAGTCCTTCCTCTTACTCAACCCTGCCACATGATAGAGAATTTATCTTTTACATGTGGCTTTACAAACACACCAGTAAAGCTGACGAGATATGGACACCCACCATTTAAATGTCACTGAACTCCTTCACACAATCAGTCTGCTGCTGCACAACCCAGGCAGGCTCATGCAAGGTCACTGGGGTGCCCTCAGTGCACTGTACATGGAAGATGCTCACACCACCAGATTGGTGCCGTGAGTTCAGTCCCTCCACTGTGACTTGAGCTTCCCTCACACAGAATCATACAATACTTTGGGTTGGAAGAGACCTTTAAACGTAATCTGTTCCAACCCCTACAGTGAGCAGGGACATCTTCAACTAGATCAGGTTGCTCAGAGGCCCATCCAGCCTGATCTCGAACGTTTCAAGAGATGGGGCATCCACCTCCTCTCTGGGCAACCCGTTCCAACGTTTCACCACCCTCTTGTAAAAAATGTCTCGTATCTAATCTAAATCTACCCTCTTTTAGTTTGAAACCATTACGCCTCATCCCGTCAAGGGAGAGATAGCCTCTCAGCATCCCAAAAAACCAGCCACCCAAGCCTGGAGAGGAGGATACGCTCATACACACATTTCCATTCACCTCAGCTATAAAATGTTTAAATTCAAGGGGCTGCCTGCTGAGTCACAGGGTCTCTCTGCCTTTCCTGTGCAAACTCTTCCAGTTTATGAACACTTTTTATTAGAGCACTGGTTTGAATACAAACAGTAAATAATTGTGAAGACCAAGGAATGAATAGCAAAGTGAAACAACTGCAGTAGGAAAGATCAGGAGCATTGTATCATGGGAACCCATTGCCCATGGGTAATAGAAAGCCCGGGAATTAAAGTCCAGGTCGATATTCCAAACATTGTAGAAAAGACTTAGATCTGGCAGAAGAGTCTCCTTATACAGAAGCTTTAGCCATTCAGAAATAGATTCTTCTCAGATGGGAACTGTATTACTTGTGGCTTTTCACAACCAGGAAAAGCAGGCTTAGATGTCTAAATATTACAGAGGGTTCAAGGCTGAGGGTCCTGAGCCAAAAGAGGCCCAGTAACGTTAAGTGCCAAAACCTGGACCTTCCATCTGCTTTTAACTCTTCCTGCTTTATACATTTCCCTGTTCTGGCAACATCTGAGGTTTTCAACTGTCCCGTCTCTGCATTGCTTTGGGGAACATGTGTACACCTCAGAGTAAGCAGCAGAGTGCTGAGGGTTGGCACGGCAGTGCTCACCATCACAACACTCTGGATCTTTGCTCACCTACCCTTGGTGCTTTTAATCATGGAGTTCACCACTCAGTTCACTTCATTACTTTAGCACTGATATTTTAGGGTGAGTTTTAAGTTGGTGTAAAAAGCTGAGATCAGAGGAAAGCGTTGAATTTCTCAAACGGCTCTTTGCAGCCTGCCTGTCTGACCCTGGAGACAAAGAGCCGTCTGTACTGCTGTAGAGGAAAACCAAAGCAAGAGCTCTCAGGGAAATCTATTACATGTTTAAGAAATAGATTTCATTTTATGCCACAAACCCCCCAACTTTGTAACAGCATAAAAGTCAATGAGATCACGGCCTTAATCCCTTCTAACACCTTTTAATTTAAATATTTATACAGCATAGTTAATATTTTTAAATAATCCAAAACTTCTCTCTCTACTCCTTTACAAGCACAACTACACCTATTAAAAATAAACATTTCTAGTAGCTTCTACATAAAATGATAAGCATGGCATTTTAGCTACAGCAGTGATTTGCAGGAACACATATTGACATTTGATTCTTAAAAATTAGTTTGGAGCATACTTTTTAGTGGATTATAATAGTAATGTCTTGTTTCTGCCTTTCAGAAAAAGTTAGAAGTCTAAGTCCTATCAGTACTCTGCTTGGTAAGACTCTAAACCGCCAGGTGACAGTCAAGTCATACTAACAGCTCACTGTGCAAGCCACAAATAAGAGATTATTTGAATGACAGTCCAAAAAGGCAGAGAGAGGTTAGAACACAATGGAGTTATCAAAGACAAGAGGGACATACCTGTCAGGAAGGCATATGCTGACCCTTCAGAGGCTTGTCCGCAGAAGAGGATTCTGGTGGCTCTCTGCCAGAGGATGGCATTTTTGAGGGAGAGAGAATGCTCAGCTGCAGGATTTTTAATTCTGAATAAGCACGTGGAAGTTCTTAATGTTACTAGAGGAAGCACTGTATTTGTCCAGATGTTTCCACAGTGTAAACTGTATGATGAAAAGCCCATCAGGAGACCTGTTTTCATGGATTGCTGGCTACAGATATATGGCTCTGAAGGACTCCAGTCCATACCTCTGCAAGACTGTCTCCCAAGTGGGGCTGGTGCAATACTGCCTGTAGTCATGGAAATGTTTGGCTAGGAAGGGGCATCTGGATGCATGTGGTCAAAGCAGGTCCAGTTAGACTGGGGTTGCTCAAGGACTTATGCACATGATAAAAATGGAAAAAATTAATTCAGTCCAGTTTTAAGTTAAATTCACTGTGCCTCGCATGAATCATTGTGGGCAAGGGAAGAGAGAAGGCTCAGGAGAAACATTTGCTCATTAGAGGGGCTGTGAATTAGTCAGTGGCAGAAAAAGTAGTTGGCTGCCTCATGAATCTTTAATGAATAGACAAGCCTCTTGCAGAACTGAAAAGCTGGCTCCTTGAATCTTGCACTCATAAATAGCTATAGGATATAGGATGTGAAATACAGTGCTTCATTTCAGACAAAAATGCTTCTTTAATGAAGGAAAAAATCTTGCATTTTCTACACCCTTCCTCAAAGGCCCTGCTACAGGTCTGTCCTTCCAGTTTTGGAAGATAGTACCTCAAATCAGTGATAATCCTAAAATTAAAGGAATAGACCTGAACTTTGAAATTACTATTTTTCATCATATCCAGCAAACCTTTTGAAAAGTTGTTCCTCTGCATAAGCAAGGCAGCAATGAGGAGCAGGCTGTAGGATGAGCAAGGGCTGCGTAGTGCTTCAGGGTGGCTTACAGGAACCCGAGGTGTAGAGCCACCATAGCTGGCACGCACAGAATACACAAAAGCCCACGGATGCAAGAGGATTTTGTCAGAGAAACCTAACCCAGTACTGAGTGCCCGTATAGACCTTCCTGTCCACAAAACCTGCTTCCTTCCACACATACCTTCTTCCAGCAGCTGTTCTACTCTCCAGCTCCTGTCTGCGCTGAGAGGCCTTTAATGACAATAAATCTTTGTATGGTTAAAGATATCTCATTTGTTTTTAAGTAGTAAGACCTGAAATAAAGCAAACTTTATTTTAGATTTAGTTTCAATGAACAAAGTTGAAATACAAGGAATAAGCATTGAAAAACTCAGAGAAGTGTCCTGGCATGTTTTTAATCTTTTAATTATACTTTGCATCTCAAGTACTTTTTCATAAGAAGTAAAAACCAGTTAATATACAGAAGGGGATTTAATAGATGTACATCAGAAAGATATTCTGAGCTCCGCTCCTAGAGATACAAAGCAGACAGATTATGAAGGTGTGGTTGATGTTGCCCAACTTCTTTATTTTCAGTTACAGTTAAATTCTTGTCCATTAAAAAAAAAAGGCATGATAATGGACAAAAATAAGTGAAAGACTAAGTACAAAAAAAGGTAATGCACAGGAAATAACATTTATTCTCATGAAACTCTAAAATAACTTTGGTTCCAGCCATCTAATTTACTGCAAATACCAGTGCTTTATACTGGCAGAGATCTCTACCAGCGAGCACAGCTGTCAGATACCTTCAAAGACCAGTTTAGCAAGGGGAGGGATGTCACGTTTCTCCTTTGATGGGCAGCCTTCTGAAATTGAGGCCGGGTGGTCCAACTTCAAAGTGAAAAGGGATTCCTCATTCTGTTCAGCTACAGCGTTTTTCAGTGCTTTGCAGAATGCTAAACCATTTTTATTAAAGAAGCTCAACTTTTCATATTTAAATGGGTTTTCTTAAACTGTGCTTCTAAAATTCAACTGGATTTGACTGTCTTTAGACTAAGTATATTCTGTAAAGAAAAAGGACCTACAGTTCTCTGTAAATCAACTGAACAACTGTAAAAGAAAATAGTATCATGCTTTAGCTTATCAGTGCTCCATTCACAAATTGGTGGGGGGTTTTAAGTGTAAAAAGGCAAAAGGATTTAAAGAGGTTTCAAATACTGGAGATATTTTTCTTATCTGCTAATAGCACTCTTTAAATGCTACAAACAAACTCATCTTTTCTTTTTTCCCCATATCTGGGGTTAGTTTTGCAAAACTTTGACTATTTCTTTCCTAAATATACAGATAGTTTTATTTTATAATCCAGGCAAACTTTACCCCGTTTCACTTAAAAAATAGAAAAAATAGAACAGTAAAATACAATACATACAACACATACCATAAAACTACTGTATTGGCAATTTCAGATGACTTTATATCACAAACCAAATATGCTTTAGAATATTATCTTGTCCTTTGAAAGATTTTATATGCAACCTGAAAACTCAGTGTGACACCTCCTTTCAAGTGATTTCTGACAGACCTATTAAGAGAAAGAAGTAAAAGATAATTTGGCGCACGTAACTGAAGGCTTGGAGAAGTTGTCAGCATCCTTTATTCTAGCTTTCTGCAAACAAAAGCAGAAAACAAGACTAAAACGGCTGTATCCATCTTTTACATTGTTGAATTTACAGTGTATCTTTCAGAAGATACTCAGTCTCAATTAAATGACTTCAGTTGATGGAGCTGTTCCCTTAAGAAGTTATTCTTAGAGTTTAATAAAAGCCCTTTTCATACGAATTGTCTGTTTCCAGTTTTAACTTTGGTCAGATAGCAGATGACAGCAAACAACCCAGACACCTTTCACCAGAGAAACTGATTTCCTCTGCAGCCCACCACTGCAAGGCAGTCTTCCATACCCTGACTCATCTCTGCCCTTCCTTTCTTTCAGTTTCTTTCCCCCCCCTCATTTCTGTGGGCATTCAAGTAGCTGTTTAACTTCCCAGTTATTACTTGGGTATTTCAAGGGTAGAGCAGTCACAGAGCACAATCTCTTTAGCTATAAAGGCCACCTTGAGACTTCACAGCCTGTATGGTCCAGCAGCACTGAACACACAAGAAGTTCTACAGCCTCAATCACCAACGAGTTCTGCTGGATGTCGTATGACTACTGATTGGTATTTCACAGGTCTTTGAAAACATATCCATTTTTAAGCCCAATGTAATCCTGTAACTTCAAAATTACTTTGTATCCATCTTTAGAGGAGTTGCCACAAAACCCTGACTTTTTCTGAACAACCTGAAGAAGGGAGCAATATTAAATAAATTACAAGTGCGTATCAGCAGTTTAAGAAGGTCGCAGCAAGTGCGCAGTGGGGAAATCCATAGTCTATGTAATCTAAAGGAGGTCGTGGAAAGAAGCATGCTCTGAACGTTAGGGTGACAGAACTAGTTCAGTTTCTCACTTCTGAACTGTGTTCAGGTGAACAATTCCCAGCATTGTTCTGTCTCAGTTTCTCACTTAGAGGATTGCTAAAAACATTGCAACACTTATTACCTCACACAGCTCTAGAAAAGAGACATTAAAGTGTCTTAGGAACAAAAAAACTACAGTAAGAGAGCAACAAACATGCTATGTCTTGTTAACAAGAAATATCAACTCAGAAGCTCTTACTATACAACAGTATATTTTATTACTAACAAAGACAGTAACAACAAAACCACTGAACGTGTGTCTAAAGTCACCTGCTTACAAAGATGACTACAAGAATGAAGGATACTTAGTGTGCGTTTTCACAGGAGAGTTTTCAGACCTTTCTCACTGTCCTTCTCAGCAGCAAGAATTCTGTATTGTTTTAATGAAGAAATTGTAAAAGAAATAGCATGTCTTATTGAAAGCAATTCAATTACAAATGCTACAATGCAAATGCTGTAATACAAAAGTAAATACATTCCATTTTTAACATATGATGGATAAAAGAAATAACTTTGGTTTATCAGAACCGTAGCTCCTCTTGATTCAGCATTTATGTGATCTTTGTACAATGCAATTCAGTCTGATTGTTCAAAAGCACCTCCATGAGTGCTGCCCACACTGGAACACAGTGATTTCTCTGCATAGTATCAAAAAAATTGAGAAACGTTCTTATCTGTAATCAAATGCAAGATGCTGAACAGTCTTACAAAAGGCATTGACATTAAGGTTTAGAAAACAGCAAAATCCTGGCTCCAAATTACCTCAAGTAATAAATTACATTGATTTCACTGGAGTCAAGATTTCTTAAGAATCAAATGATTAAGTTCTTACCTCACTAGTACTTGCTCTTGAGAACCACTCTACCATAAGAAAGAATACATGTGTTATGGCCTTTTTGATTAAAGAAAATATATTGCTGTAGCATATAGAAAAATTAAGCTTTGTAGAAAAAGTATTAAGGTCTTCTTTTAAGTAAATATATTGTTAAACAAGCCTATATATTAAGAACTCAACAGTTTCTTTTCTGCAAGATATTTCTCTGCACAGTTTAAAAAAATTAACTTACTTGCATAGAAACAACATGAAACATTCACTGCAGCTCAGTAAAAAACCCAAACTGTATCCTTCAGACTCCGTCCCCCAAGCCACCAGGGATCTGAAGCGTTTTCTTCTTTGGCACAATGCACTGGAACAACCAAGTTGCAGCCCACGCCAAGAGGGGCTCCAAGGAGGAAGCAGTGCTACATCTAACGCATCACCCCAGTAACGGGATGCGCCGCGGCCTGCCCAGTCGTGCCCCAAATGTGCAGTGTATGGTGCATGTCTGCTTTATTCAGAGCTAGGTGACATTGCCTGATCACCACAGGTCTGTTGGCTTCAGCAGCAGCCTGATGGAATCCTGTTAACTTTACCAGGTTTGTACAATAGATACAAAACAGTAGTTCAACATACTGACCTTACGCGGGCAGTTATTTACAAAATTCACTTTTATGTACAAAATAAATCATTGTAATTCCAGATTCCCTTTCATATTCAGTGTACAAGCTACCATAAAACAGTGCTGTAATTGATACATCATGACACATAATTTAGAGAGTATTTATAAATTTGTGTATATCTTAAGTGACACTGCTGTTTAAGACAGTAAAAAAAGGAGAAAAAATAATAAGTATTGAAAAATATCAAAGATGCAGATTGAAGTTTTAAACCTTAAAAAATAACAGTGCTTTCTAAGCATTGTTTTAATGCAATTCAATGCAAAGTATTGGGAATAATATATTTGTTTCTGCCATCTTTTTCTTAAATAACTGCAATACAGCCGTGTTCTACTGAACTTCAAATTTCCATTATTCCTGGATAGGATTAAATATAGCACATTATTGCTGCCTGTCCCCACAAAAAAAACTTACTTTTTTTTTTTAAGTGCAAAGGAAGATAGTTGTGTTTTTTAATAAGGCACAGAATATCCATTATTTCCAGTGTAACACAAAATCATTGAAAATGTTCATATAAAAATTCAAACTTTCAAAGGTTTGAACTGTTTCCTGAATCCAACTCTCTTCTGGTGTCTGAGGCTGAGTAGACAAGCAGTGATACAGAAGCTGACTGCGAGACATCAGGTATTTGGGAACAGCTGCTTTGTGATGGAGGAGACTCAATAAAATCATTTTTTGGAGTTATTCTGTAAGCAATAAAAAATAAAAGAGAGGGAGTCAATTTTAAGCACACTGCATTACACTGGAAAAAAATCCTTTTTAGCCACAAAGTTATAATATATCTTAAGCTGTATTCTTTTCAAGAGAACACAATACAGTTCTGTGTACTTTTCCTAGCTCAGAGTCACCGTTGTTTTTTCAGACTTTCCACCTCTTAGAAGGATTGCATTTCAACCACACATTTCTTGAGGGTCATTGCTCAACAATACAAGAATATCTCACAAGCTGAAGCTCCAGCACTCAACACTTAAAAGGAAAAGAAGAATCCTAGAAACACGTAAAATAGCCCAAATGCTAAAGATACACGGCCCTGTGAAATAGTCTGTAAGAACTACAGTACCCCACAGGCACTGAGGGTTAGTGCAGGGACTCTTCAGAGAGAAGAGGTAAGCTTACAAAAATAGTGATAATACACGAGGAAGAAAGGATGAGTTAAGGAGCCTTACCTTCCTTCACCTGCTCTCTTCATACTCTCAGCCACACTACTCATATCACATGTGCTATCTGCTTTGTTTCTTTTTTCCACCTGATCTATGGTCAGTTTAGAACCAGCTAACATTTGATCTCCACCATTTTCACCCTCCTCAACTCTTCGGGCTGATGTTCCATCTGCCTCTATCTCTTTTTCAGATGTCTCTGGAGAGGTTTTTATTTCTGCAACAGTGTCTTGGCTTAAGTAATCATGATTAGTGATTGCTACTGCAGAAGTTCCATGATTCGTCGTGCCACCTGTACTAGTCCCCATTGACTTCGAAATGACTTTCAATCTGTGTGACGTTGATTTGTAGTGCTTCTTTTTGTGTTTAACTTTGGAATTGTGCCTCAAGAAAAATTCGCATGATTCTTGCAGCACTCTTCGACTCTCACTGATTGGGCTGAAAGAAAATACAGGCATCTAACTGAATGAAAAGGATAACTTTACATCTAAAGAGGATAACATAGATGTAATGTAATAGAGCTTCATACACAAAAACACGAAAGAATAGCAACCGCTGATGCAATCTGAGCTGGACAGTAATGAAGACTAGGAAAAAAATTATATGTGAGGAGAAAAAAATTAGATCATAACAGCTCCAAAGTGATTATGTCTGTGGAACAATTAAAGAAAGCAGAATTCTACATTTCTTACTTCTGCAAGTAAATCCAGCAACTCCAGTAGATTAATTATCTAAGAAAGGAAAGTAGGTTTAGGTCATAAACAACTGTATTACCAAATTAACTTTATGCAAAATAAACCTCATTCAAGTGATGAAAAAAAAGAAAGCATTACAAAATTCACTTCATCATTTTTAAATTCTTATAGTAGCTGAAAGGAGTTAACATCTGAAACACAAGAAAAACTATGCAGGAAATGGAAAAAGAGGGGAGAGGGAATGGAAGCTATAAGCTCACCATTAAGGAATGTAAATGTAAAATAAAAGGAACTTAAGGAGTGCTGCCTTGGGAAATCCAAAGAAATGAAATTATGAGTAACAGAGATAATTTAACAAGAAATAATGAAGGACTCAAAAGGAATGGAAAAAATGACAACTGCAAGAAATGGAGACGACCTTTACAATCTGTTTAGATTCCCAGCTATAAGTTTACTGAAATTAAGGAATAGAACTGAATTCTGTTTCAGACAGAAAAAAAAAAAGGAACAGTAGGTTAATACGATAAAAGTGACACTAAGGAGGGTTCAACAGAAATTAATTTTAAAATAAGACAAGACTGGCAGAAAAGCAGAGGATGTTGTTATTGCATGATAGTAAACACAGCTAAGTACTGTGCCAAATGAACAGAACACAGTGAAAGGATCTAAATTGACGATTGAAATTATCTTCCCTCATTTGACTGGAAACCAGAGATGTATTAGGCAATGCTAACACAAGAATGTATCTTCTGCTGTCTGAAAGGGAACAAATCAGCAGAGGAAAACACATCTGCTGAGGATGATGTTAAAAATTCACTGCATATGTAAAACCCACAGATGACAACATAATTTTGCTGATGTCCGTATGCAGCATTTAGACTCCAAAAAATAAAGGGTCCAAGGACAACATTTTAATTACTTGAGCCATAGTTAAAGAAACATGTCTGAAACCAAACAAAGCATACATTTAAATAAATAAAAAACCCAGAACAAAACCAAAACACAGAATAATAATCATAAATGTGTTCTTACTCTCTTTTACGGTTTCTGTTGAAGAAATTGGCCCATTCAGAGCAGGTCTTTTTACTTCCCACCCAGAAGACTGGAGATATGCCAACAATTAGTGTCAGCAAATATTTCATCAGAAACAAAAATATTTCTGGCCTTGCTAGTGCCTTTGCCTAGAAGATAACAAAGTTTAATAAATGCAAAGAAGAAAAAAAAAAAACTTGATTTTTTAAACACAGAAAGCAAACAAATTATGTAGAAGAGAGAGACTTTCTCCTTATGGCTGTTGCCCATTGTTAAGGCCTGTACTGCAAACAAATGTCAGACATGTACAGTCAAGTCGGACCTTGTTAATGTCTACAGCTGAATACACTGGGAGGAGATTAGTCAGAAGGAAATATTTTTATTTTAAATTGCAAGAAAAGATAATTTGGGGGGTAATAGAGATAGATCTTCAGAGGTAGTTTGTATGTTTAAGATTTATCCCTTCAACTTAAAAGAAATAGTAAGTGGATGAGTTGAGAGTTAATCAGATTAGACAGCATCTTCAGGGAGCCCCAGGGAACTGCAAAGTAGCTTTCTGTTTATTGCAAAATTAATCCACCTATTTGCAGAGCTGGATCATAGGAGCCGAGACATTTAACTCACTAAGAGATTATTATCTTCTGCTCCCATGCTGCACATTTAATTTATGTTACCTGGCTTATCTGCCCATCCCATCTGTGAAAGTCACTGTTTTTGTTAGCCAGTTGACATTAGGTGCTTAAATTGAAGTTTGTTTTTATTTGGTTTTGATCTGGCCAACATAAGAGAAGTCTACAAGCTAGCTCAGGAAAGCCAAGGCCTGGCACGCCACTTTCAGCTACCCTAGCTGGCACATGCTAGGTATTATAGGGACAGATCCTATTAAGTATCTTTGCCTAACATTCCCTGTTGCTATTTACTCTTCCCAATAGGTTGATTAAAGGCTGAGAATACACACTCTGTGTTATTATGCCAAGCTGTTATATTTAAGCACAAAAAAATGTTGGGGTTTAATAATTTATTTATTTTTTTAAGCATAAAAGCTTTTTTTTCCAACCTTGTATATTTTGTGGGTCATTTATGTTGAAACAGAGATCAGTGTAAAACCCACTGAAGACAAAGGGTGCTTTTTAGGAACGGTAATGGAAGCAAAAATAAGCAAGAAGTCTGTGAGCTGTGCTACTCCCTGGCTACTCAAGACTTCAGTACAGAGAATACAGAATGTAGAAGGATGAAGCCTTCTCATCCCATAATGCCTGTGTTTACACTGCTCTTTTTAATGACAGTTTATTGCAGCAAAAACACAGATGGTAACACACAGCAGTGAAAGATGCCATGAGACACTTGAGTTTCTCTTAGGGATAGTGTCGTCTTTTGTACTTGTTATTAAATGGAAAGAAACACAACAGAAATTAGTTCTGATTGCAAGGAGTTTTCTGTACTTACAAGAAATTGAATCCATACAGAGTACTGAACATGGGCAGATTTACTTTAAAAGCTTTTTTCAAGAAAGTTGGGTTTTTTAATAGTCAAGTATTAAATATAAACACCTCTGCAATTTGGAGTGATGTTGGGTTGTTTACTTGGGGGCTTTTTTTCTTTACTTTTTGATTGGCTGGGTTTCTTCACATTACTGAAAATCAGCCTGCAAGTGACAATTATTGTTGCAAAACAAGTTTTCAGTATATCTCTTTTCAATTTCAGATGTTTTATACTTCAAAGAAATAATGTTATAAGCAACATTTTAAATCCAATTTAAACTCAATTTTCACGTATTATTTCAGCTTCAACTGAAACTGATGAAAAGTCACCTTAGGTACTCTGATACTGAGTTAGGCAGCCAAATACTGAGCAACTACTTCTAGGAACAGATTATATATTCCCTTTAGAGCTGTAAATTGGAATTCAATTGCTGAGTGCTGTCAATTTGATTAGTAAAAAGTTCAAAGCAAAAGTATCATAGCACTGATTTTGACTTAAAAAGCCCCTAAACACTGCACATTTTGAGCTTGTTAGAGTGAAAATCATTTACTAACTGCACAGCAGATACGGCAATGCGTAAGGGTTTTGGGAATTAACCTTCCAGTATTATTTATACAGGAAACTGCTACTTGCCTGATAAGGACAAGGAATATGGTACTGGTGACAGTGGTCAAAGACCCACGTCGTTTCCCAGATTTTCCGGTTCACCAGTTCATAGACGTAACATCCAAGAAGTGCTACAAGTGGCACCAAGTATAAACCACTGAAAACTCCAATTCGGATCATAAACTTCTTCAGTTTCTCCTGGTTTCTGCCATCATGCTGTATGACTTGCCGCACGTGATTTAAAGAAATAATACCAGCTAAAAGAAGAGAGAGACCAAAGAAAACACAAAGGCATAACGGCAAAAGCACAAAGTACAGCGAGGCATCCAGATCGTAGAGACCCACAAAGCAAACGCCACTGATGTTGTCTCCTTCAACTTTGTTCATTGCCAGAAGCATAATGGTGAGAAAGCCAGGTATTCCCCAGGCAACCGCGTGGAACCACATGGCCTTTTGTGCAATAGCTTCACAGCTCCATTTTCTTCCCGCTGCAAGGAACCAAGTGATTGTAAGAATCACCCACCATATAGTCCCTGCCATAGTGAAAAAATATAAAACCATGAAAAGGACAGTACAGGCTTTGTTTTGGGAGCCAAGAACAACTGTTTCTCCTATTTCTAACTTATCATCTGCCTCGTTACAGGCAGTTCTGTTCCCCAGTAAAAATCCAATGAAATACATTAGAGAGACTATGCTGTAACAGACAGAGTAATAAATGATTGGCCTCTCTGGGTACCTAAACCTCTTAACATCGATGAGAAAAGTCAGGAAGGTGAAAAGCGTAGCACAAAGACAAAAGATTGAAACTATTCCAATGAAGCTTTTCGCAACATCCAATTCATAATTTTTGAAGTACATGTTGGGACACGGGGGTGCACACTGATCGATTCCCAGGAACTTGTAGCCTTGTCCATTGGTAGTGTGGAGGTGTCGTGGACACCAGAATCCATAATCCCTTCGGGTCTGGCCCGGGGTCTTCCAGGTTCCGTGTACATTTGTGGTTACAGCAGCAGTGGCAGGGACAGTCTCGTCACAATTGACTAGTCTACATAAACAGAAAAATAAATATCTTAATACCCCTCATTATCAACTATCATTATTTCTTAGAAACAATGAAAACAAAAATGTAAAATCTCATCCTAAGCACTGTTAGATTTTTTAAATTATGCAAAATGAGCATTGTGTGAAAAAATCAGGTGCCTTTTTAAAACAGTTTCAGTTTAGAACGCTAGTCAAACAGTGTGATCAAACATTTATTCTCTAGCTGGCTTATAGCTTATTAAATACCACTCAAACTGCAATTGTTCTTTTAGAGTCTTAAATTCTACTAAACTTTTACGTATGTACATCAAGCTATTTACAGTTGGGTTGACTCTAAATTTGGGTAACATTAGACCGTTGGAGACAGCAAATGATCTTGTCTGAATGCATGCTTCAGTCAAGGGAAAAAATAAAGAAGGCTGATGATCTAGAATTAACTGATGACTAATATATGATGATGATTATTATTACAACTTTTGAGCTATAGTGGTATTTCATTGTCGACAACAATAAAACTATCTAACTGAGAAAGACAAAAGCAGAAAAGATAAGCATTGTAAAAAATGATCACTTTTTTCTTGCTCCATAACATTCATTTAGAAATGGTTCAAATCAATTGCCCGAGGGTTTCATTGAACTCAACTATGGGACTTTTCTCCGTGGTTAATATAGGATTAGTAGTGTTGGACATACCTTCAAACGGGTTATTTAAGCATGACTCAAAGAGGTAGGCATTTACTCCAAACAGAATTAACATTTCTATGCATTCCAAGTTTAAGCATCTGTTTAAGAACACGTTTCACATTCTAGATTTTAATGTAAGATTCTGTCATCTCAGAATGGTTTTGGTCAAACTCCGTTACAAGAATCCCTCAACGTCACTTTGCAAGTTCAGCTTGAGCTAAATAACCCTTCTGTTCTTTGCTTCTCTGTATTATTTATCCTGCTGTCCAAATAGATTCAGACTAATCATTAATAAAACTGATTCTGTAGCAGATTCTTTCGTTAACCACAGGCCAGTCCAGTAGGCACAGAACAGCGTGAACTTATTTCACCTATGTCTTAAGGCACTGTGTACGTCTGCAAGACCACAGGAGAGTGCATCTCAGGATTCCCTTTACTGCCCCATCCTCACACCTGCTCCAGCACCAGGATCTTTGCTGTTGTAAGAACATCCCATATTACACGGATGATTCTGTGTCAGCTATCCCAGCTCCCCCCTGTCCTATCCTACTGTCCCAGCTCTCCTCCTGCCCTATCACAGCCTACTAACTGCATGGGGGTATTTGAGTTTCCACACTCTGCTCTTCTCCTGTACTTCTTGCCCTGACATCTTAAAAAAAACCTGTCTTGAGTTAATCATTTATAAATATCTGCAGTTGGTCAATCTCAAGAGGATTACACTGGAGTGTTTTCAATGGTTTCAATTTTTTTATATATATATATAGGGTAGAGAGAGCGACTCATCTTTTCCCCAGTTGCTGTATTTATTGTGTTTTCTCTGGAATAGATGTGAATGTCTTCGAGAAAAAGGTGAACTTTTAAACCAATAGACTTTTGGCAGGCAGTACAGGAAAAGCAACAAGAGACTGAATTGGCACATTTAAGCTGTTAAGATAAAAATACAGCTTCTACTATTTAATGCTCTATGTCCATTCAAATACAGAACATTTTAGAGTTACTTATGAGCAATTATAAAACCCCCGTGAAGTATGATTGTCCCTAGTTTAGAGACCAGAAACCAATGCAATATCTATCCTGTAACACTTAGTATTTTAAAATTTGAGAACCTTACAGTAAAAAGCTTCTTTTTGCAGGGACCTGAATACACAAGAACTGCTGCAGAACTTTTTTGCATAAAAGTCAAAAGCAGAAAGTGAAGGTGGCCTTTTTTTTTTGTATTAAAACTTTTCCATTATTCAAAATAGTCCCACGGATAAGCATTTTGTGTCACCAGTGATGAGGAAGCTACAGCAAGGTGGTATTAACATTCTGCCTCAGATTTTCAACTCAGTCTAGGTCGAGTATGAGAGTATCACCCCCACCTCCTGCCACCATGAGAAACATCCCACCTGGTACATTCCAGCTCTTCAGGCCACATGATCCCAAAAGTGTCCATCAGCTGCTTACAGTCAGAATACACTTTCTCACAGAGGCTTCGACAAGGGTGAATCACGTGAACTTGCTCCAGGCAGGCAGGGACAAAGGCTTTGCACAGAAATGTGTGGACGTCTGGTGAACAGTGAAGATTCATAAGTGTAAGGAAAGGCTATGGGGAAGAAAAAGACCTTCGTTAGTAATTTTAAACAGATAATTCCAGGCATTAAAATGAAATGTGTGTCTGTCCCTGTAGTTCCTGTTAAATTCCATTTTCAGTACTAAGTGGTGTGTTGTGCTCAACATCTCTCATACTGAAGAGGTTGTTTGTTTTTTTTATTAATGAGGTTCAAATATTATTATTCTTCATTTATGAAACACTGCCTTTCAAAATCTCAACATGACTGAGAATTTCTCTACCTGTATTGCTGAGCACCAGGCAGTAGATAACCAATGCCTGTTCTTCCTAGAGAATGCAGAGAATTAAATATAACATGCATTTTTCCCCAATTTATTTCAATCCATTATTTACAGCCTGATAGGCTTTTAAGGGGAAAAAAATAATAATAATAAAAAAATCAACCTTCCTTCTCCATGTTTTGTTAACATTATCAACTTTATTTAGGAAAAATCATTTTAGCCAAATTACTCCTATGCGTGCAAACTTCAGACAAACCAGAAGCTGTCGATCATTTTTGCAATCGCTGTGTCGTGAAGGGCAGCTTATCAGGGGAAGCAAGCGGTGACACGCTAACAGCGTTGCCAGGCGCACTCCTGTACTCCTAAGTGAGGTGTACGTGCAAAGCAGCGGGACCAACAGAAAGGGCTGTGTAAGCAAGCCCTCCTGTGAGCCAGCACAAGCAGAAATAAAACTGAAGCAGCCAACCATACATCGGTGACCTGTTGGTGACTCTGGGCATGTAGATGCCAGGTGGCAGATCAGCCAGGGTCACTGGGCATTGCCAGGATGCGGGCCACGTATACGGCACACGGACATTCGACTCACGTAAGAGCACTAGGGAAGCAGCTGGGGGCAAGCACAGAATAGACCAGCTCCTCCATCACACTCACTGAGCCTGCAGAGACCACCCACCAAAAAGGAAGGGAAACAGAGAGCAGCTGGTGGGCTGTGGGTGTTGAAAGGCTCAGACCCTTCTAGTTCTCAAAAAAGCCCCAGTCCTCAGATCTGTAGCAGGCTGCTGCTGTTCACCGTCCTGTCTGCCACGGCAGGTACATATTCCCGATCCAGCTCACAAGAGTAACACAAGCTGTCTTAACACCGTTCCGAGGGAACTGACTCATGGCTGAGGGTGAAATCCATCTGCACGATTGTGTCAGTCACTGTTCTTTTTAAGAAAGGACTTTGATTAAATGCTTTTTCTTTCCTTCAAGAAAAAGCAATCTCTATCACATGTAAACAGTCAAATCCGTGCATCAGGAAAGCTGAAACAGTACTTAACACACTTTGAAATGTGCTGATAAACAGGGACACCACATGAAATTTTCAAAGCAGACAAAACCTGTGCTTCTTGCCCCAGGTGACCCTGATTTACTTTCCCTTCCATTTGCCTTGACTACATCTGAACACTGACCTCACATTTTTATGGTGACAAGACAGACTCTTTTCTGAGTGACAGTAACTAACACAATACTGTGCTCGCTCACTTCTATGGATAGTGGGGATTACTTTTGTCCATATTCATTACTTGGCATTTACCAACCCTAATCTCACCCACCACTTTATTGTCAAGTTGCACCTACCACAAGACCCTTCTGCAACTCTTTGGTGGATTTTGTTTTCTCAGCAAATTCACCATCCATCCCTCTTCTAGATCATTTATGATTTAGCTGCATATTAGAGGTTTCAGTACAGGTGACTTGGGGGGAACCACTCCAGACATTATTTGGTATAGGGCTAAAGTTTCAGTTCATGACTTAATACTCTTCATTGTGAAAAAAATACATTTATGTATTCCTACTTTTCTTCTTGTTCTTCAGGCAGGCACTGGGTTACCAGCATAGTTTCTTTAACAAACATAGGTTATGACCATGTCAAAGCCTTTTGGAAAACTGAAGTGTAATATATTGGCTTAATCACCCCTTTCAAGAAATGTATCGAGTCCTTCAAAGAACTCCAGGAGATTTTACAGGCAATGAGTTCTCTCAGCCAATAAGCTTTACAAAATGTAAAGCTTTGCCTCAAGCCCACACAAATAGGATTTATAAAATACAGATTTACTTTCAGAAACTGGGTACTTTTACCATTTAAGAACAGCAAAGAGGTAATGAATTGCATCTGGAACTCTACTAACAATTAGATATCTTTAAATGTGGGCTTCACTTCCAGCTAGCCAATTTAGAAACACTTCATTACAGAAAATAATAGGTCTGCACTTCCTGATGAATCATAAAAGCAAAATTTTTCCAAAACCCAAGTATTTGCTCCTACAGCTGCATAGCCTGTAAGCAAAAAGACTAAGGCTGAGATAACAAGCTCACTGAGAGTAAGAATTAGCTGCTTCACAGCTGTTTTATGTGGACCATGAGTGTCCCAACCACCAGCCATTTTTTACCCAAGTGGTTAGTTAGGTAATGTTCACACTGATGACTTGAGCATCCAAGTCTGGGATTAAACTCCGAATCTAGTACCACAGTCCTCTCCTTTTCAGGAAGTTTAGGATCTGTGGGTGGCACAATCACATGAAATAGACTCTTCCAGGAAACCAAGGCACTTGGCATTTCTAGCATTAGCAATCACTGCCCTGTCACATGAAGAACAGAGACAAAACTCTGCAGATTGGTGATGGCAGTGTTAAAAATACAAAGAATTCTTTTCACCAAGAATGGAGACTCACAAAGCCAATATAAGTCTTAAAATATAAATTCTCATCTTCCTGCCAATGGGAAACAAAATCCAGTGACTATGAGACAAACTAGGTCACGCTAACAATTTTCCAAAAACCCCGTAACAAATTAATAGCAACTGTAAAGTCAAAGATGCTGTAGTCCATAACAACAGGAGGCACTGCCTCAAGCAACAGCAGTAAAGAACTGAGGACTGTGGAACACAAGTTTCCTGATGCATTATCAATGCAGACCATGAGAGATGCATGTGCCCCATCCAGAAACCTCACAGTGCAAAATGGTCTGAACTGAACCCCATGAAGCAACTGCGTACCAACTGTGGCATGTGAATGCAGTCAATCACAAAGGGAGCAGAACATCACTAGGCAGCAAGAGGAATATCCACTGCACAAAGCATCGAAATCTTACTAGGTAAATCCTAGATTCTTTATAAAGTATGCTTGTGTTCTATTTTCTCTCAAACTATCTTGGAAATGCAGCTATGGTGTGGTACTACAGACACACAAATGAGCGAGTGAAAACAAATGGTGCAGCATACAAAACAAATGGCCAGGTGCAAACATGCTCTTAAGCATGCTTTGCCAACAAGTAAACTGCAACCTAGAACCCTGTGAGAATCCTGTCCTTACACATGCTGCTCTGTTTTGTGTTTAGTCCAAAATGCAACAGAAATAAGCTCATTATTCCAGGCAGACAGAGGAGATGCTCTGTCCTAGCTCATCTCAGTTTTATCCTACAGAAAAGTATTACCAGAGATTATCAGATGTCTCTATGTTTGGGCTATAGGATAACTACCAACGTA